>CAIGRP010067480.1:0-12999 GCA_903798385.1 Fraxinus cuspidata | reverse complement strand
CACACAGTAGGTAAAAAACAATTAATTGGAGACACGGTGTTTTTAATTTTGTTTAAAGGATTCTAATCTTAGCATTCGTATCTGATATTGTTGTAAATAATTCAATATCATGCTAAGAATAAGAATCACATATGTTAATTTATGGTTCGAAATTCATACCCGTGAAAGAGTTTTGTATGAATATCACCAGTCAAATCTCTCTCATTGCTTCTCAAAATGATCGGTCGTCAATGGGGCAAGCCAAAACGATATGGAGAGGAGGGGGACCTAGCCATTATATAGGAAACATAAACTCGACTACCCTAATTAGGGTTTACAACATTCCAGTCCACATACTTAAAATCACCACATTATATAAATAATAAAACTTGTAAGGTGTACTACAGCCCACATAATCACTAACATATTGGGCCTAATCATAGTATCATTGCAAATCATACATCTAACCCGAAAAATTCGCAATCGAATAGAAGCCCACGTAATAAGATTATTCTAACATGACAAAGTTTCCATATAACCAAAGCCATTTTTCTTTAAGGCTGGGAAGTGGTAATTCACAATTTGTTCTCGTCAAAATGATTAAAAATCATTAATTTAACAAAGAAAGCCAAACATAGTATTTGTGCGTGAAATACAAGAAATTATAATTTTATTTTTGATTGATTAGGGCACAACAACATAGTAAGCCAACCAACCTCAGTTGTTTGAATGATTCGACTATATATATATATATATATATATATATATATATATATATATACACCAAGTCTTTTTTTTTTTTTTTTTTAAAAGAAATACTCAATTGAATTCACCTGTAAATCACATCTCTTGATCCCTTGATATTTTTCGAGATTTGTGTACTCTTCGGGATTTAATGCTATTGATTGGATTTTAATCGACATAAAAAAATAGTAGATTAAACCAATTGATTATGACTAATTTTATTCAAGAGGGGTAATTAGTTAAAATAGGAAAATCGAATCTAACATACTAAATGAATAATTTGTTACTTGCCATATTGAGAAATTAATTAGGTGACGATTAAGTAAAATCATAAATCTCAACCATTTTATCATCCAACCTTTCTTCAATTTTTAGAATTGTTATTTTTACCATTTTCATTAGATTTAAAGTTACTTCACTATTTTTTCAATTCAATCTTATTGTATGTTTTATTGTTAAAAATTAAAACGATTATTGTGTAATTAAATAAACATTCTTAGGAGGTGTATTCAATTGAGACTTTTGAAAACTTCGATGGACTTTTTTGAAGTGATGACTTATGTGAATTTTATGGATTTTTAGATATTTGTATGAAATTAATGGAAGTCTTTTGTGGACTTTATAAACTTTCATTTTAAAACTTTTAAAGACTTTTTAGACTTTTGTAGAATTCAAAAAACTTTTGAAAACATTTGAGATTAAATTTAAAAATATTTTAAAAAGAATAAAAATTTAATTAAATACATTATAATACATATAAAAAATTTAATATTCAATATTATTAATATAATATACTTTTAAAAATATATATATTTAAATTTAATTATAAATTAGTCTATATAAATATTTATAATTTAATTAAAAATAAACATTTTTCAGGAAAAATGAATGAAAAAAGGAAAAAAAAGTTATAAGAATACAATTTAATTCTTTTATTAAAAAATATAAATAAACAATAAGAGAGAGAAAGAAAAATAGAAACTAATATAATTAATAAGAAATAAATAAATTTTAATCAAAAATGTTTGTGGAAAAGGAAAGAAAAATATTGAAAAAAATACATATTAATTTCCTTTTTATGTGAAAGTCACCCAAAATCTCGTGATTAATGAGAGACAAATTTTTAGATTTTATTTTGGTACTGTCTGCTTAAAAGTTAGTATAATAGAGACTTTTATAAATGTCTCTAAAAAGTTATAAAATTTTGAATGCCCTAAGACTTATAGAGACTTTTAAAAAGTTTTAATTGAATACACTGTGACTTTTAGAGACTTTTTAAAAGTTTATAAAAGTTTTAATTAAATACATCAATACTTATAGAAAGTTTTCAAAAGTCTATATTGAATACCCCTAAACTTTTTAAATCCCAAAAAGTCATTAAAAGTCTCAATTGAATACATCCCCTT
This sequence comes from Fraxinus cuspidata, assembly GCA_903798385.1. Taxonomy (NCBI): domain Eukaryota; kingdom Viridiplantae; phylum Streptophyta; class Magnoliopsida; order Lamiales; family Oleaceae; genus Fraxinus; species Fraxinus cuspidata. The sequence goes on along the minus strand of CAIGRP010067480.1, from coordinate 10,870 downwards.
AGTGGAATCAACAACCCGAACTCGTTAGCCCACTATGTATACTGACTAGAAAAGTTAAATTTCAGTAAACTAGCTTCATTTATTTAATATATAATGAATTAGTCTATATAAAATTTTATGATTTAATTAAAAATAGGTATTTTGGAGAAAAATGAATGAAAAAAGAAAAAAAAAGTTATAAGAATACAATTTAATTCTTTTATTAAAAAAATATAAATAAACAATAAGAGAGAAAAAAAATAGAAACTAATATAATTAATAAGAAATAAATAAATTTTAATCATAAATGTGAAAAAGAAAGAGAAATATTGAAAAAAATACATATTAATTTCCTTTTTATGTGAAAGTCTCACAAAATCTCGTGATAATCTCGTGATTAATGAGAGACAAATTTTTAGATTTTATTTTGGTACTTTCTGTTTAAAAGCTAGTACAATGGAGACTATTATAAATGCCTCTAAAAAGTTATAAAATTTTGAATACCTTAAGACTTCTAGAGACTTTTAAAAAGTTTTAATTGAATACACTGTGACTTTTAGAAACTTTTTAAAAGTTTATAAAAGTTTTAATTGAATACACCAACACTTTTAAAAAGTTTTCAAAAGTCTATATTTAATACTCCTAAACTTTTTAAATCCCAAAAAGTCATTAAAAATCTCAATTGAATACACCCCCTTAGTGGAATCAACAACCCGAACTTGTTAGCCCACTATGTATACTGACTAGAAAAGTTAAATTTCGGTAAACTAGCTTCATTTATTTAATATGACTTAAAGATACAAAGAAAAATGGAACTCGCTCACTCACACGCAACACCTTCCACTTCGGTGGCTCCTCGGAAGTCTTCCTTCAAAATTAACCCACCATTTGCACTCGCAGAAGAATCTACATATCCACGAAGAAATAGAAACTTAAGATGCTCATGTTACGAAATATACCAAGTGCTTATTGTACTTTCTTTCCCTGCTATATTTTTTCATACATAAAATTAATAAATGCAGACTTAACGAGCCTAGTTTCATTTTATAGGGAAAAAAGAAAGGCAGATTAAACCTCTAAAAGCATTTCCAAAAATGTTATTCAGAAAAGTAAGACATCCAATGACATACAAGAAAAGTACAGGTATAAAAAATCGGACTATGCTACATATATATAAAGTTTTACACATTGATTTATGTTAAGATATAAAATCTCACATTTAATAAAGATAAAAATATAAACCAATTTATAAGCGTTTTGGACTACACCTCTTAACATGTTGATCTTTTAAAATGGAATACCAGATCTTAACATAGTATCAAAGCCCATTAAACTCCAATTAATAATTTGATCCGATTAAAATTAAAAAAAATGAGCACACGAATTTCAAGATTGGTTTGCTCAAATAAGTCACTATCTTGCTGGAACATGTTAAGGTATAAGATCTCACATCCAATAAAGATGAAAACATAGACCAATGTATAAAGATTTGAGCTACGTCTCTTGACAAGGTTGAACTTTTAAGATGAAACCTCAAATCTTAACAGTTTACGCCTATGTGAATTGGCAGATTTTGGTACATTGATTTTAATAACACATAGCATACTCAAAAATCTAGTAACTAGACTAAGAAAAGATCCAAACAGATGGAAAACTCTCTGAGGCTTTCAGAGAATCCGGATACTTCAAGTAAGTCACTGGATCATACCTATCAAGGCCAGATCACATGTAACAGACCGCATTTCAAACTAAATCATAGAAAAATGGAATTAAATGTCAAACAAATCATCACCGACAAGGAAAAGATACAGCAGTGACCAATGTACAAGGGCATTATGCAATCTGATCCAATAACTCAGTTATGTAATAACAGGTAGCATAAGAAAAAAATTCATTCTGAAAATAGAAGACGGAAAAGGATAATAAATTTCTCAAACGAATGAAAACCTCACCAGTTTTGGGTTATATCATATTGTTTCAAGTGAATCAAGCAAGTAAAATGACAAATTGTTCAGAGCACGTCGATTCATGTCCATCAAACTTCACACTCCTAAATCCAACTAGAATAACTAGATGTTCATTAACAAAGAACTGGAAGTATTAATGGAATCATTTGGACTGAATTGATTTGGGTAGGTTAAATGTCAGTAATTCAAAGTGTTTAAAGTCAATCTATAAGTTTGAATTTATAGATTGAATTTACTCAACAAAACAAGTGCTTTTGTTAAAAAAAGATATTATTTTTCTCGTTTAGATAAAGCTGTGAAGTTTTTCAACTGTAGTTGAGTTCAACACTTTTAGTTACTCATCAAGCAGGACAAGAAGTTTTACATCACATAATTGCCGATGACCTGTTGAAAGCGGCATTCCTTCCGCGGGGGAGTTAAAGAGTAATGTCACTTAGTCCTACTGGGGTTACAATCTAAATTATTTAGATGGTGTTAATGTGACATTCAATGATAGGTAGAATTAAATTTTACATTTAATTTAACATATCATCTAGTACTACCTAAATTGGAATTGTAACCACGGTGGAACTACGTAGCATTACTTAGGAGTTAGAACATTCATGCCCACTGTACAACTTAACAAAGCCTTATCTTTTAAAGTAAATACATTAAGCTAAATTCAAGGTTAGAAAGTGTCATATATTCAACAAAGTCATTTTGTATCACTTGGCATTTTAATTCTTCTAGTCTTCCTATTGCCAATGAAATAATTAAAAACATGAAGTTAAAATCATATTAGATTACCTGGCGAGGTAATCCATCAACTTTGTCGGTGTATTTAAATCGGAAATAAGCTGCTTCGTCTTCTTCCCCAATGTATGACAAATAGGGTCCAACTTCCTCCGTGCTATCTCGTCGAATGACTTGAACAATCCATTCTCAACAGTCAAATCTTCAACGTCAACCTTGTTCATCTTCCTCATTTCATTTAGACACGCATTCATTACCTCAATCACTGCTTTCTGAATCCGAATCATGTACGGCGACATTGGCACTCTGATATCAACCACCTCCGGTGGGTCCCTCTCCAAATCCTGTGAAACATGTACCTAAAATAACAAAAAAACAAAAGCATCAATAAATGAAGACATCCGCAAATCAACAACGCAGAGGTACACTTGCAGGTTTTATAATCATATGAGCATTGAGATATATGAATGACCGTGGAATCTAATTTTCAGGTAAATGTTCTATGCTAACAAATTTCAAGAGGGTGACTGGACATATCGAGTAAAGGTTTTATGCCGAAAAGACTGCCTTGTGATGGCAAAACAGAAGTGCACCCTGGAAACTACATTCAAAATCTTAATATCTGAAATCTAGGCCAAAGAAGAAGTTCCCTGAGAAAAAAAGCACTTGAGGATCCGTTCAGCTTTAGCAAAGCCCGAGACCATTGCGTGGGGACAGTCGGAAAAGGCTCGTACATAGAGTGATCGATTAGAAGACCTCAGAATCCTCACAATGAACGCCTCAGTGGAAGTATCAGAAAATGAATGCGCATTGAGAAGAATAATTCCAGCAACAGCAGAAGTCGGCAGGCGGTGGGTGAGTAAGTCGACAATTAATATCCGCGCGGTGATAAAGATGATCCACCAGAGCCGTAGATGGAGAGGCGCTGTGGAGCCGGAAGATCGAAGGTGCTTTCAGAGGTCGAAATTGTGGGTTTCGCGATTTAGGGTGTTTTGGTAATTGCGGAGAAGCGGGTAAGATGAGAAGGGAGCCTTGGGAGGGGTGGTGGAGGTGAAGGAGGGATGATATTAGTTTGGGGATGCCTAGGCCGCCGGAGATGATTACAAGACCGCCGCTATGGCCTTTCATGAGGTCTCCGATCATCTGTTCAGTGACGGTGACTGGCGGGGACGGTGGTTTTGGTTTTTGGCGGCAGCATCACCAGCGAGTTCCTTTATAAATCACTTTTTATATATTTTTTGTTAAATGTCATTTTAATAATTTCACGGTGATATTCACACGCTAATTTTCAATTCAAAATGCTCTTTTGCTAAAAACTCCTTTACCCCCGTTTGGTTAAAAAAAAAAAAGTGAATTAAAACATAAATTAAAATCAACGATTAATTAATGTAACGAACCAAATTTTTAATATTTAAATCGCTACCAAACGTTTCATTAAAAAAAAATTCGTGGTCAATAATTACCAATAAATTTATGTAAAGGTAGTTTAAACAAAAGATTAATTTGAAAATTTCCATTTTCTTTAATTTATTTATTTATTACCTAATTACTACATATCATGAAAATCTCATCCACGGTAATCTTTAAAGTCGAACAGAAAACTTACATTTACAAAAAAAGAAGTCCACAATTAATATGTACAGTTAGCGTCCCCAAATTGCGATTGCGAGAATTTTAAATGTTTATTGATTTATTTCTCCTAACAAGTTACGCTAAAATCAAATTCACTTAATTTATTTATACATACCACGTTTTGTTATACATGCTGGACAAAAAAATATATGGTAAAATATTGATTTCACAAATTCAACATCACAAACAATGTAGTTCATAATCAAAACGTGTTCTAAATTGAAATAAAGGAACGAAAAAAATAAATTAACAAAATATAGTGACTGTTGTTGTTTTGTATCTTAATCACGGAAATGGAATTTCCCATGCTAACTTTGCTTGACAAAGTTTGTTGTTTCAACTTCTGTCTCTAAAAACTCTTTTAGCCATACAAAATATTTTCTTAAAATTATCCAAAAATATTCAAAAGCAGCCATTTTTTAAAAGTCCTATCAAACGACCCTTAAGGAATTAATCCCCATAAACATCCTAGATATTCAACGCATGCTGTAATATAGTTTATTTCATCCAATGAACCAAATTGTGCTGTAGGAATAGGCACTCAGTGGACAAATTAAATAGCAAATCCCAATCACAAATGTAGTTTACAAATGACCCTTCATATACTGCTATTTTAACGTTTGCTTCTGGTAAAAATCACAAACTAAACTAAGCCGTTTCTTAATTTATGTAGCAATTTCATCAACCTCGGAGTTAAATACAAAACTGGGAAATGTAGTAGTTATATCCCTGCATTTAGCCACAATATATAAGAAAACAATAATAAAAATTCCAAGCGATGCACGTTATTGAACGTGACCAACAAATATTACGTTACCTCAAATATGGAAGTGTCATTATCTTTAACAGTGAAGGATTTCGGGACACAAAATTGTGCCATTCAGATTTATCTATTTTTCCATCCTGGTCAATATCCGCTTCCAAATATGTCTGTTCAATGACATAACAGAAAAACATGAAAATCTAAATTTCAAGAAAAAGTCAAGAAACAGAACCCAGATTACAGTATTCCACTTTGTTAACTGCTAAAAACGCCACAATGTAGAGTGAATTTTGCACAAAAGGAGATGGAAATTTTACCCCAATAAAACTACTCAACAACTATGCCCCTGTAATAGAGGAGCATCAGATTCTTAAGAACCAGTCTCCTAGGATTTGCATGCCTCAGGAAAGGACAGAAAACGGTTCAATGAAAGATTAAGCAAGGCTTGAACCCTTGTTTTTACACTAACCAACTAACATGCCAAACATAATTTGGCATCAAAAATCCAACTCCTGAAAAGCCATAAAAGTTCAGATATCAAATAAATCACCCATTCTTTCGTTTTTCTTTTCATGTTCTCTTTTACCTTCTCTACATTTCCCTGATGAATTTAACGGAAGAGGAATCCAACAGACCAGAATGCTACAAACTAATACATGACACGAATATAGGAAGTAAAATCCAGATGCACAATAGCGCATATACATTAATCTCACAAAATAACTTCATAGACAACTAATGCCCAGTAATGAAAAGGCATTGGGTCCAAGAAAACTGATCTCCACTGTTCTGCATAAACAAAAATATGCAAAAAGGTCTCAGGAAAAAGAAAAAGGGTGTGACTTAGCCATTGCGCTGCAATACCCAATTATGTGCCAAAAATAATCAAGCATCAAAATCCATCTTCTCATAACCCTCAAAGTTCAGATATCGAACAAATAGACCCTTCATTTCTTTTCTTTCTTTTTTATTTTTATTTTTTTCATTCTCTTTTTACTTTTTAAGTCCCATCCAAATCTTTTGCAAGAGTCCACCAACGGAACTCAGAATAAAACATACAAGTATGTACCACAAACAGAAAAATAATTTTAAAATGCATATAATGAAATATATATGATAAAATCAACACCACAAGATAACTACTTAACAACTATGCCAGTCTACTGAAGAGTAACATCCTACAAGACTTCAAATCTTGTTTTGCGCTACCCGAATAACATGCCAAACATAATTGGGCATCAAAACCACCACTTGAAACGCCAGAAAGTATAGACATCAACTAAATAGACCTTTTATTTTATTTTTTATATTTTCTTTTTTCAATCAGTACTACCCTTCAAATTCCCCAATAAAAGTCAATGAAGGGAAGTATCCTTAATCCAGAGCGCATTGCTCAAGTCAACCTTGGATAGGCTTTTCTTGAGATCAAACCTCTTCTAACATCTTGGGCATGTAGCCTCATAATCCTACCTGAATGATTATTGATTAGTCTATTACATTTGATAGAACCGCCCCCAAGTTGATATTTCCGGAATCTGCTCGACAAAGAAAGAGGAAAAGTGGCGATCTTCTACTCCTCTCACCCTCTTGATAATCTTTGTTAAATGGATACACCTTTCATAGGCAGATCATTTTGAATTTTGCACTGCCAGAGACACTTTCTCAGCCCAAGCTTCAAAGACAGGTGGCATTTTCTTCTTCTAGGTTCCATTATCTCCTCGTATGCAGCGAGTCGTGTAGGACACTCAAACACGCGATTTCTTAAAAAAGTATAGACACAACACGTCTCCGACAACTTAATTCTTTAACATTTTTTATTTATATATTATAAATTTAGTTTTATACTTGTTATTAATTTTTCTTGTTAAAATCTTTTAAAAAAAAGAGTACCTATTTGTTTTTTAATAATAACTTTGAGTAAAAAATATATAATAAAAAGAACAAAATAATTATGGTAGAGTGTCCGAGTAGCGTCAATATTTGACGTATTGGACGCGTGTCGGACACGGACATGCCAACTTAGTTGAAGTGTCTGTGCAACATATATTATTTCGCCGTCTCTTTCTCTCCTCTTCCATCTCTTAAGCATATATGCATCTCTCTCCAACTTATGTGTGTGTATAAAGTATGTACTCTCACACAAACCCTACATAAATCAAAGAATACAGTTTTGATTTTATTATTATTATTTTAAATTTGATGAATTTTGATATTGATATTTGCCATAATTTTGCATTCTTTGTTTGAAATAACATACTCAATTTGAAATTGATTAGTTAGAATAATCATTTGCAGTTCGGAAAAACTCAGGTTCTAGTATTAAAAGTCTTGATGCAGGCTCAAGTTCAACTTAAGGATATTCATACTGCAGCCATTCCTCAAGCCTTGTTGTCTCGAGTTTGATCAAAATCAAAATAAGCTTGAGAATTGTATTCGTTGAGCTTGGGAGTGGAAAAAATTTGTGTGAAGTATTTGGCTCAACTCATCTCGGCGTGAATGCACTGCTAATCCAAGAAATTAAGCCATGTACGTCACAAAGAGGACATGAAGCATGCAAGTGAAGTTGTGTAAAGATAAGCATCCGTTGGCATTAGCACTTACTTTGTCAAGAATGATCTCAATCGTTTCATCAGCCAACTTCATTTCTGACTCGCATAAAAGTGCAATCAACATTTGCTTAACCTGCGAAAATCACAGATGATGAAGACCCTGCAAATTGGGTTAAATGGAAAAGCAAACAATAGTACTAAAACCGCATGCTTCAACAAATTTTCTTTAATTGATCATTCATAACAGTTCAACAGAAAAAAAAAAAAAAATGTTCGCCAAATTCGTGAATTGCATGATGAGATGAAACTTAAAATTGCTTTTAAGTAATATAAACTACAAACTTGCATATGATTCACACCGTAGGCATATGGAATTTAATGTTGGCGTCCATGTCATGGTTCGACTTGCTCCGGAATGTTTTCCAAAACATGTAAACTTTGTGCTTGCTCACTTGGCCTCTTACCCATTATTAAAAGATTTGGAACTAATGTATATCTACTTGATTTGCCAATGCGCTTCAATATTAGTTCAGTTTTTAATATAACAGGCTTGTAGCCTTATTGAAGCACGTTAGAGCCTCCAATATTGTCATCTCCATCTCCCCGGGTAGGGGTACTTGCCCACCCCCTTGAGCTCCAACTACTATGTTTTTCCCTAACTAAATCATTGATGAGGTGCTCGAGAATCGAGTTTCGCTCAAAGTATATTCGAGGAACAAAGGAACTAAATTAATTAAAGTTTCTTTAATTCCAATTTTGTTATTTAAGATTTATCACCTTGTTTGGTTTCCTACCTTAATTAGGCTGTGAAAAAAGGGTATATGGAGAGGGTAGGTACTTTGATTAGAATTTCACTGAGTATTGAATACAAGTACACCTTTCCTCTCTCAGTCCTTCCTCTCTACAGTGCTCTCTTTTCTCTCTTTCTACTCTTCTATCATTGATTTAGATTGTTGTTTGTCAATTCAATTATGTATGTTGACACCTATTTAATTAAAACTAATCAATCCTTTTCTAAATCAAACTCTACTTTCATAAATATGAGTGGGTTACAAGTTGAGTATGCACATATTAGTGGTAAACTAAAAAATACAGATACTTGTAAACTCATTAAGTACCCGTGTTCGATAGGTATCCAAATTCCAATACTTTTCGAAATGCACCGGATACATGTTTTTTTAATTATTTAATACATTTTTATATTTCTTAATTTTTCAATATGTATTGAATACTTATTTCATATTTTTTAAATTATTTTCAATATATATCCGATGCGTTAGGACACGTAAAGAAGAATGTTATTGGTTAGTTTGATTCTATCACTAACTGATATAATATAGATTCACACCCCTAGTGACTACTTTATGGTTCACATGTATCTTTGCTTCAAAACATTGTTTTGAAACTTCTTGTGCAACCTTCTTCATCTCGTGTTGAAAAAAATTGGATTGTGTACTCTTTTATTTATGAGCAGAAATAAAATAATTTCACAATGAGTTAAAGAATTGATTTTCATTCATAACAATCTACGTCTTTTATCAAGAAAATTAAATATCTATACAAAAGGAGAATACAAAATATAAGACATTGCCGAAAACTTATTTAATACTCTTGCAAGTGTTGGGGCTATTTGAGGTTGCTAATCTATCAATAGACGAGTCAGAGTCGAAGAGTGTTATTTTTAATGAGAATGAAGAAACTAAATGTTGATATTGAAGAAAACGAAGTGAGGACAATTAAGGATTAAGATTAAATTCTTTTTTATTTTATTTTTATTATTATGCTTTTGTTTAATTTTTTTATATTAATATAATTATGTTGAATTTCTTAACACGTATCTGCGTATCCTAATTTTTTTAAAAAGTTGCATCGACGTACTCGTATCGTATTCAGATTACGTATCTATATCTGTGCTTATTAGGTGGTAAATTCATCCATTTTAGATAAGTACAATCTTGACACAACCGACATTATAAATGAACAATTTTCAACAATTAGAAACAATACAAAAGAAAGTCAACCTAAGGTTCAAGCCACGAAAAGAATTGGAGCCACATTCTAGTGGACCATCCCAACCACAATTCAATTTTGGAGCATATCATATATTATCCTAGATTTAGGAAATATCCTTTAAAATATATTCATGTCATCTGAGAAGAAACCTCAAAAGGTAAGAATAAACTACCTCTTGTCGTTCAATGTATCCTGTGCCATCCATATCATATAACTTAAATGAAACTGCAGTATCGCAAAAAAAAAAAAAATTAATATTACTTTCAGCACCTTAATTTGGGAAGAATAAACCAAAATACGAGTGTCAAGAAACAATATTGGAATACATCTCCATAACTCACAGTTGATTTTATCATCCTGTGGTGCATTTGGGTGGAAAACATTCAGTGATCTAACAAAGTCACCAAAATCAATGACTCCTTTTCGTTTCACATCAAAGAGATCAAAAATCTACAAGTGGAAAAAAATAAGGAAAATAAGACGACGATTTTCTCCAGACTTTAACATGAACATGTCTTAACATTGCTACAACTATCAGTACTGTGCAGCTATGTTTCCTTGCTCAACATTTGCATCCATCCATTTGTGAATGAATAGAAGTGTGCCTCTCCTCGATTTCATGCATGTAAAAATTTTCTAACGCGGAACTCTTGAAAGGCCTGGTCTTTAATCTGACGAAGTTCAGCCAAATTCAGCAAAGAGCTGATTTGTACAGGTATGGAAATGAATCAAATAGCAAGAAGGTTGTAACATCCAGCAATTACAGAATAACATTAAGCAAATGCTTAAACTTAGATCAATATAGCCTAATCTTTCTGAAGCTTATGAAACTACATCAGTAATACTCATTAATTATCCCACTCAGCATTTACTTTTATCAACTTGAGAAAAGAAAAGGTAGGATCATATTTTAGCAATTGTCAAATTCTGGGTCAAAAATCTTCAAAAATATAATCAGGATCAAGAAAGATTGCCATACCAAACTTCCAAAATTACTTGATTAATCTAAGCAAAACTGTCATAGAATAGGAGACCTTCTCCCATATGACCTAAAAATTGAACAAACTAAACTTATCAATTTATGAAAACCGACTAAATTGAATGGCCGTGTTGAGTTTCAGTTCCAATTATGTCTGTTGATATGAAATACAAAATGACATAAGGGTTCAAGTTATCTAACTTCAAATGTACAAAAAGTACACGGAAATGTCATGAGAGGAAGAGTGATCTCCTTC
>CAIGRP010067477.1:0-54636 GCA_903798385.1 Fraxinus cuspidata | reverse complement strand
TTTTTTTTTTTTTTTCATTTTTTATTTCGATAGGTCCCACACACGTGAGAGTTAGTAAAGTTCCATAAAAAATTCCACACCAAAAATTTATTGCCATGGCAAAGGCCAACATGAAATATTAATAAATTAATTCTTTTTATTCTTAAAGTATGATAATAATCTTATCAACAAGTTCAAATTGATCCTACTTTTTTAGAGATGTATATATTTTTTTATAATCTCCTGATCCTTTTCCAACTCACATGAATCTTGCATTGTCTTTATTTTTATTTTCTTTCTTTAAAATTGGCCGAAAAACATATCGACATGATATTGTCGTAAATTCTGTCATAAAATGTTCAATTTTTGAACAGAATTTGTAGCACAATTCCGAAGAAATTTTGTGAATAAAAAAGTTTGGGACAAATTTTTTTTGGCTGGGCGAATTCCATCACTTAGATGAAAGATCCCACTTGACCATGGGCTACATCTGACACTAACTGCCACGCGACAACTTTGGAAGACAGATGAGTCAGGCAAACGATGAGTTCGGCTCCTCACCATGATCGAGCTTAGATTATGAGTTCGGTCCATCACCATGATCTAGAGATTAACTTTATACATTTCAAGTTTCATAAATCTCGTACTTGAAATTGGGATAGATAGGGCTTAAGCCTTGGCCACATAAGTATGTGTTGGGGAAGCCTATTTTCCTTGAAAAATCATTGTTTAATTAACACCATATCCAGCATAGTAGTAATTATGCCTTCACATGAACTAGCAGCTATTAAAAAGATCAATTCCTTTCAGATGGCTCCCTATTTTAGCTGTCACGACCTTTTAACTCATTATTGTCGTTGAAAATTGAGGTTAATGTTAAAGGAAGAGATTTCAATTTATTTATTTTTGGTTGAATTGAGATTATTTCTTCTAAAAGTTATGATCTATAACTTAAGTAATATTACTTGTACATCATGTGTACAAGTTGATGTAAAGATTGATAATATGGATTATATTAATTGGCTTCATTTTCATTCCTTCTTTTTATTTTGCTCTTTCTCTCTCTTCCATAATTTCAATCTGTATACAATAATGTACAAATAACATTACTTCCATAAGTTTACGATATAACAATCGTTAGTTCATTTCAAGGTTTAACACTAATGTCAGACTAGAATGGATGATGTAAAAAGGAAAAAATAACCCTCAAAGTTTCTGTTAGATAGATGTACTGGTCCATCTTCAAATGAAAGTTTAGTTTTCCCACCATCGCTAATTTTAACTATAAATAAGAAAAAATAAAAGTTAAATTTTCTCACCATCGCAAATTTTAGCTATAAATAAGAAAAATTACAAATAATCATTTCATGCCTTTAAATTTGTGTCTTACATAAAAATAACCCATACAAATCATATATATTAGGGGGGGAACATTCCCACAACTTAATACATAAATGATGTATAGAATATATAGTCCATGTTTGATCCACATTTTCTAAATTTATTTTTCAATCACATATTTTTCTAATAAAATAATTTTACATCTGGGCTCATAAAATTCCTTATTTTTTGTTCATACATTCTAAAAGAAAAGAAAAAAAAAATCACAAACTCCATTTTCAAAAAATCTCTACCAAATAGGGTTTAATATACTTGTAAACGCAAAATACATATAAAATATTATCCACTAGGGTTGCCGCCCTTGAACCTCAGAAACAGTATATTCCACCATATACCACCCCTATGTTACTCCGTAAACCTTACACGAAGGTTGATTTGCAATTAAAAAGATTAGTGTGTACTACATATATTTACTTAGAGTATCTTCAAAAAACTCTCTATTTTTAAAGAGCATATTCTATCATTAGAAGAGCATCTATAAACTTAAAGAGTTAAAATTTTGAAACACTCCAACAAGCTCTCTATATTTAACACTTAATTTCACTACTCTCAAAAAATATTTATTTTTTTCTTTATCTTTTATTTTAACTAACTTTTCTTTAAATTATTTGATTGTTTTTCTACATTGAAAATTGAAACACTTTGAATGCATTTAATTATAGAGAGTGAGTTTTGTTCTCCAAATTTGGAGAGTCAAACCCACTCTTTAAATTAAAATGTTAATTTAAAGAGTCTATTGAAGTATGATTTTAAATGTTGACTCTTTAAAATAGAGAGTATCACATGTTTAAAGAGTCTCTTGGAGATGCTTTTAGTATAGTATAATAAAGTTCTTCATAGTCTAATAAAAAAGTGTAGCGAAATAAACTTCTCTCTACTAGTGTACCTTCAGTTCAACGAAAATTTGTCATTTGTAATTTAGAGAACACCCGATGTAATCTGTCATTTTGTAATAAATGTTGGTATGCCCATTTTAGGGCGTCGGCTCGGCCCGTGGCGCTTCACCAGCCCGTGGCTAAGTTATAAAAAAAAATTACATTTTTGGCTAGGCTCAAGCCCAAAAAAACTCGGACATTTGTAGGTTGGCGACTGAGATGGGGGTAGAAATTATAGATACTGCCGACCCTGTTAGGGCCGTCGAGTCTGGGCGAGGTGCTTCTGTGTCGAGTTACGATAGGACAACCTGGGGGGTCGCTAAGATCCCTTCTTCCGTAAACCCTACTTATCTGGCCAATCTTAGGAAGAAATATAGGATTCCTTACGATATAGAACTCATTTCCCCTTCTCCTAATGATCGAGCCTGTTATCTTAGGCCTGGTTGTGTCGCCATTAGCGAGTATTTGTTGAAAGCCAGCATTCGCCTACCCATCCATCCTTTCTTTAGGGCAGTCCTTAGGCTTTATGGGCTAGCTCCCACCCAGTTCGTTCCGAAAGCTTGGGCCCAACTAGTAGGCTCCTACTTTCTATGGAAGGAAGCCTCGTTGGGTGAAGACATGCCCCTACATGTCTTCCAAATCGTCTACCAACCCAGGTCTTTAGGGAAAGGGGATTTCAAGGGGTGGTATTCGTTATGTCCTTGGGGGTCTCATTCTCCTTTCGTCCTGGGTTTGTCGACCTCTATAAAGGGATGGAAGGAGACCTGGTTCTGGGTTAAGGGAAAGTGGCAGGAGTGTGAGGGCGACCTCGTTCCCCACGTTAAAGTTCCTACCTCATATTCCGATGCTAGTGAGTGCATTTCTTATTTGTATAATTTTTTGAATGGACGATATTTGATACTTATCCTTTTTGTGTTTGCGTTGCAGGGTCGATCGAACGATTCGAATTTACTGAGTGCGATTGGGACACACTTTCTGAAGTGTATAAAAAATCATCAACTGTTCAGGATTTTACCCGTTTAATTCAGACGACCCGGTACTTTGAAGATTTCGGCTTGATGGCGAGGAGGGGTAAGACCTACATACCCCGATGTTATCAATCTTATCACTTTCACAAATGCATTACTGATATTCATCTTCTTTATTGCAGATAATTTCAACAAAAGGAAGCCCCCTATTCCCGACATGACCACTATTCTAGCTGCAACATCCACCTCTGGAAAAGGGATGAAGCCCTCATCTGCTGAAGAAAAGCAGATGGGGGATAAAATAGAGAGGGTCAGCAATGGTCAGCAAGGAGGCTGCCTCTCAAAAGGATGGACAATCTCCCCTGGTTGATAAGGGGAAAAAGGCGGTGGTTGAGGAACCCAAGAAGAAGTTCAGGGTGTCCACTACTGGGGTAGGCAGTTCAAACAACATACCTCCTCCTCGGTCAGACGTCCCTACAGGGGAGAAATTGATGTTAGCTTCTATTGCTGCTGCCTCGAGGGGACAAAAAAAGCCTGCTGCAGTGGCGCCTTTGAGGCAAGAGCCTGTTAAGAGGACAAGGTTCGCCGATGCCTCTTTTGCTTCAAAGGTCCCCCGGCGATAGGGGCCTCTGGCAACGCGTGACGATGAATTAGTTGACGAAGTCCTTACTCTTCTCCTTCCAGAAATACAAACTGCTAATGCAACATTTCATAAGTATTAGACGGACAAATGGCAGACCTTCGTCGAGAAGAACGATGCCGTCGACGTTGTGGCCACAATGGTTGCTCAATCGGGAAGGTCTTTTGGTATTGCTATAGAGGTGGAGGCCCTCTTTAAGAACATTCAGAATAAAAATTGAGGTTTCGCCGAGAAGGCGTCTCAAGCCGAGGAGGCTGCCAACAAGGCGAAGGTGGAGGTGGAAACCTTGAAGAAAAATGCTGAGGATGGATCTGTGAAACTCGCTTATACTTTAGCAGAAATTGAAAAACTGAAGAAGGGGGTTCGCTTATCTCATAGTGAGGTGGCCTATTTGACGAAGCGAGTGGAGACATCCAATGCCTATCAAAAGTTGGCGGCTGAGGCTTGGAGAAGGCCAACCAGGAAAACTCCATTTTGAATGGGAAAGTGGGGGAGTTGACCTCCCAAGTGGCTGGCCTAACGGAGGAGGTGGAGACAGTCCGAAGTGATACAGAGCGCGCCAGCAGTGAGGCTGAAAAATCATCCATGGCCAACTTTCATCTGACTGAGGCTTACCAATGTTTCGGCGCTTATTAGAGAAACTATGCTTATACCGAGGTCATTGAATGGCTGGAGGTGCATCGCAGGGACGTCAACACCTCTGAGCATAGGGCTGAGTTCTTGGAGGGGGAAGACGAGGAGCGAGAACCACAAACTTCGACGGAAGGGGCCCAGGTGATTGAACTAGATGGCGAAGCTGTCGAAAAGGTGGCCCCCAACGCCATAGTTCCTTTTGTAGCTCCCCAACCCCCACCCCCTTGGGATATAAGTTTTTCTCATCTTTTTTTGTGAGCAAGTGTAATGGCTTCGGCCCTTCTAATGTACTTTCCATTTATTAATGAACCATTTTTTACTTGATATTTGTTTTCATTTTACTTCGCATTGCCTCTATTTCATACTTCGTTATACCTTTTATGGCTCAAATCAACTTTCATTATGCCGACTCAATGACAACATCAGACTCCCATATAACATCATAATCTTAAATCATGCTAAAAACTGATGAAGTTTAACTTATGAAATAACTACTTGTGTTTGGACTCTCGACTCTTAGGAAGGTCGGATTCACAAAGGCTTATTCAATCACTAATTTTATGACTTTTTCACAAGTATTGATAGGTCAGGTTATGCTACCAAAGTTAAGATCACCACTTCAGATTTTGATAGCAATTTTTTAATGGAACTTCTGAACCTGTTTTTCGCAACATGGCCAATTTATGTAATAATTCGTGCATTTAGAACATCATCCCATAACATATAACCATTCAATTGTAGTATTTAAAACATAGCACCTTAACACATTTGTGAGGATGTATGTTTCAAAGACAAAACTACTTTCATTAATCTTTTTTGATAATATACATAAGATGTCTGTCATCATTGATAATATTTGCGTAGATGTTCTACGTTCCATAGATGAGGCTGTACCTTTCCATTCATGTTTTCAATTTTGTAAGTCCCAAGTCGAACTTCTTCACATATGCGATAAGGACCTTCCCAATTCGGTCCCAGTGTCCCTGAGCTGTGTTCCTTGGAGGACAAGAATACTCTCCGAAGTACAAGCTCATTTATGCGGAATGACCTCTTTTTCACCTTCAAGTTGTAATATCTGGCCATNCGATAAGGACCTTCCCAACTTGGTCCCAGTGTTCCTGAGCCGTGCTCTTTGGAAGACAAGAATATTCTCCGAAGTACAAGCTCATTTATGCGGAATGACCTCTTTTTCACCTTCAAGTTGTAATATCTGGCCATTCTTTTTTTATATAAAGCCATCTTCGTTTGTGATCCGTCTCTCCTTTCTTCTAGGAGGTCCAGCTCGCATCTCCTCATTTCGTCATTGGCTATTTCATTGAAATGCATTCGTCGAGGAGATGGTAGACCTACTTCTACATGGATCATTGCCTCTGCCCCGTAGGCCATCGAGAACGGGGTCTCACCAGTCGAGGTTCTGCTAGTGGTTCTGATAGCCCAAAGTACTTGGGGAAGTTTATCGACCCAAGCTCCCTTAGAAGCATCCAACTTCCTTTTCAACGTGTACTTTATAGTCTTATTNCTTTTTGTGTTTGCGTTGCAGGGTCGATCGAACGATTCGAATTTACTGAGTGCGATTGGGACACACTTTCTGAAGTGTATAAAAAATCATCAACTGTTCAGGATTTTACCCGTTTAATTCAGACGACCCGGTACTTTGAAGATTTCGGCTTGATGGCGAGGAGGGGTAAGACCTACATACCCCGATGTTATCAATCTTATCACTTTCACAAATGCATTACTGATATTCATCTTCTTTATTGCAGATAATTTCAACAAAAGGAAGCCCCCTATTCCCGACATGACCACTATTCTAGCTGCAACATCCACCTCTGGAAAAGGGATGAAGCCCTCATCTGCTGAAGAAAAGCAGATGGGGGATAAAATAGAGAGGGTCAGCAAGGAGGCGACTATCGTGAAGTTAGCACTTCCTCTTCCCTTGGGGAGGGGCCCAATTAGGTCGATTCCCCATCTGGCGAATGGCCAAGGACTAGAGATTACATTTAGCTCTTGTGAGGGTTGCCTTTGAATTGTAGCAAAATGTTGGCATTTATCATATCTCCGAACGAAGTGTTGCGCATCCTTTTCAAGGTGGGCCAATAGTATCCCTGCTTAAGTACTTTTTTCGCTAAGGACCATCCTCCTAAGTGATTCCACATATTCCTTTATGGATTTCCCTAAGCACGTAATTCGTCTGTTCTCCTCCGATGCACCGGAGCAGGGGTAGTGAGAATCCACGTTTATATAGTACTTCATCCTGTAAGACGAAGTGCGCCGCTCTTCTTCTGAGCTTCTGCGCTTCACCCTTTTCCAGAGGAAGAGTTTGATCCTTAAGGTAGGCCATGATAGGCTACATCCAAGGAGGGGTCTCTTCAATCTGAGTCATCATCCCACTCACATCGGTTTAAGGTCCGGAGAGATGCTCAATAGTCTCAATAGGTACGCCAACGTGTAGTTCGCAACTTTTGCTACTTGCTAGCTTTGCAAGTGCATCGGCATGACCATTTTCAGATCGAGAGACCTGTACTAGTTCAAACTTCTCGAATGAAGGAATGAAACTCGTTACCAATTCCAGGTATGCTGCCATGAATTTGTCCCTGGCTGAAAAGTTACCGTGGACCTGGCTGACTACTAACTGTGAGTCGCTGTTGACAATGAGCTTCTTCATTTGCATCTCTTTTGCCAATCTTAGGCCAGCTATAAGGGCCTCGTATTCAGCTGCATTAGTTGTGGCTTTGAAATTAAACCATACAGCGGAAGAGAGCCTGTGTCCTTCTGGACTAATTAGAATGATCCCGGCCCCAGATCCCGACTCTCCCGAGGATCCATCAACCGAGAGGTTCCACGTTTGAGGTTCTTTGGGTTCCATCTCCTCTTCTACTTATGGGACAAGGGTGAACTCAGCTACAAAATCCGCTAGGGGCTTGCCCTTTAATAGCTGTCCTAGGTTTGAAAGTAATGTCAACTCACTAAGTTCCATAGCCCATTTGAGTAGCCTCTCTGAAGTGTCAGGATTTTGTAGTACTTGCTTCAGGGGGTAATTTGTCAATACGTGGACACTGTGTGCTTGGAAATAGGGCCTCAATTTACTGGAAGCGGTCACCAAGGAAAATGCCAACTTTTTCAAGTTTGGATACCTCGTCTCTGCTGCTATGTGTCCCTTACTGACATAATAAACAGGTAGTTGATGACCATCTTCCTCTTTTATGAGAACCAAGATGAGTGCCTCAGTAGTTACTGCCAAGTATAGGTACAATGTTTCATGATCATTTAGTTTGGAGAGTAGAGACGCCTGTCCCATATGCCTTTTCGGCTTCTGCAAAGCAGATTCGCATTGTTCTGTCCATTGAAACTTCTTCCCTCCTCTGAGAACTTTGAAGTATGGTAAACATTTGTCCATTTCTTTAGAAATGAACCGGTTTAGGGCTGCAACTCTTCCAGTGAGGCTCTGCACCTCTTTCGATTTCTGGGGCGACCTCATTTCTATCAAAGCCTTTACCTTTTCAGGGTTAGTTTCGATGCCCCTTTGATTAACTATGTAACCTAAGAATTTCCATGACGATACTCCAAAAGCACATTTTAAGAAGTTGAGTTTCATCCGATATTTTCGCAGAATTTGAAATGTTTCTATCAAATGGGCAACATGATCATTCATTTTCAGACTTTTTACTAATATATCGTTTACGTAAACTTCCATGGTGCTTCTTATAAGATCTGCAAACTTTTTGTTTACAAGCCTTTGGTAGGTGGCTTAGGCGTTTTTCAACCCAAATAGCATGGCTTTGTAACAATAGAGCCCTTTATCCGTGATGAAAGAGGTATGTTCCTCATCTGCTGGGAACATGGGGATTTGGTTATATCCGGAGTAGGCATCCATGAAGCTTAAGTAACTCATGTCCAGCGGTCCAATCCACCAATTGGTCTATCCTAGGGAGTGGGAAGCTGTCTTTGGGACAGGCCCGGTTCAGATTTGAAAAGTCTATGCAGACCCTCCATTTCCCATTGGGCTTTTTTACCAATATTGGGTTGGAGATCCACTTCAGATAGACAGACTCTCTTATAAATCTATTATCAATCAGTTTTTTGACCTCGTCTTTTAAGGTCTTGTATCTATCGAGATTAAGGGCTCTTCTTTTCTGTCTCTATGCCACGACTTTGGGGTCTATGTTCAAGTGGTGGCAACTGACGCTGGGATCAATGCTTACCATGTCGCTATGTTTCCAAGCAAAGACATCAAGGTTCTTGCGTAAGAAGTTTTTCAACTCCTCATTCTTTTCAGGTGGTAGGTTACTTCCTACCTGTAGATGTTTAGAGGGATCCATAGGGTCGATTGCAAAGACCTCCAATTCTTCCATAGGTGTCGTTTGAGGTTCACAATTAATTATGCGGGGGTCCAATTCCTCTAGGTTGACTGCTTCTTCAGCAGGCGTTCCTTTTTTAGGTGTCTCGATCATAACAACGTCTTCTCCTTGTTCAGGAGAATTTCCTTGTTCAGGAAGGTCGTCCATAATAGCATCAGTAATTATGGTATTAACAACCTTTGGTTCTATCTTTCTTAGGGAATTTAAGTAGCACTCCCTAACTCCTCGTTGGTCTCCCTGAACTATAGCAATGTCGTTTCCAGCTGGGAACTTCATGCATAGATGGAGGTAACTGCCCATAACTCCTCAGGGCGGGTTTTCCAAGTACCTCGTGATAGGCAGATCAATTATCAACCACTAGGAATTCCACGAAATGACGAGCAATCAAAAGCTCAGTTCCCAGCTCTATTGCTAGAGTAATTTTACCTCTTGGGATGATACTATCCTCGGTAAACCCGTATAATGGGGAGCTCATAGGAGTCAATTTGTGATCGACTGTCATTTTATCGAAGGTAGTCCCGAAGATAATGTTGACCGAACTCCCATTATCCACCAACATTCTTTTGAGATCATTCGGGGCCACAACGGCCCTTACTACTAGGGCATCACAATGTGGGTAATGTACTCTTACCATATCTTCCTGGGTGAAAATGATTGGTGGGATCGTTTTCCCGGCTGTGGAGTGGTCAACTATGTAGCTCGTCAAGGGATGGTCGCTTGCTTCTCTTGCATAGTTCTTTTGTGAGTTCTTGGACTCTCCCCCAACATGGGGACCTCCATCAATTTCTCTGATGGGCTCTGGCTCGGTGTCATGTGGAGGACTTCGTCTTTGTCTTTGACCCTCTCTAGGTCTTTCAATGTCATTTTCTCTTTCTTTTGAAATATTGCCGCGGTTGGATCGATGTTTTTCGTTAGCCCTGGATTGCTGATTTAGCTTGTATGCAGCATTTCTTTGAAGGCGTCTCCCTCGATCCTGGGCCTGGGAATGTCTTATGGTGTCCCAACAATTCTCTGTTCGATGACCATGAGATTGATGATACACGCAATAATTAGGTGCTTCATTCCTATTTCTAGGTTCAGCACCTCAAGCCCTGCCTCGCCCCCTAAAAGGGTATCTTGGATAAGTATGGCGCGTCTGAGTAACAGGGTTGACCTCCTCGTAAGCCAAGGTGGGTACGGCGTTGAGTGTTGCTGCAGCTAATTTTTGCCCATGATTCAACGGTGCTTGATGGTCTATTAAATGTGAAGTGGGACCTCTTCCTTTTTGTATTGTGGAGACGGCAGACCATGGCTTGCTTTGTTCCTATGATCTCTAAATTCTTCATTAATGTTCTCACACCTTATCATTTCCAGAAGGACGTCATAGGTGACATGGTCTTTATTTTGCACATCCCTCCAAAAGAGGGAGTTCATATCCAGTCATCCTCGTAGGGCAGTCAGCGCCTCTCTATCCGTGACTTACACACAATAAGTCATTTCATCGGTAAAGCGGGACAAGAAGTTTTTTAGCGATTCGCTTTGTAGTTGTCGCATATCTTGCAACCGCTGAATGGGTATTTCTCCTTCTTTGCTTGTAGCGAAGCGCTTCAAGAACGTTTTCTTAAGGTCGGGCCAACTTCGGATGCTTCCTTCTGGTAGCCTTGAATATCATATTTCAGCCCCTCCACTCAAAATTAAATGAAAGGCTCTACATTTCATGGCTGGCGTGGCACACTTCAAGTTCATGTGAGTTTTGAAGCTGTTGATGTGCTTTGCTGGGTCTCCTCTTCCGTCATACTTGGGAATTTTGGGGAGAGTAAAATAGTTTAGCATGGGTGTATTCTTTATGGCCTCTGAAAAAGATGAATGATCATCATCATCATCAAGGTCACAAGATCTATGGGGCTCGTCCAAATCTTCATCCTCCCCCTGATGGACTCGGAGAGGTGGCTGGACGGCATCACTTCGCTTCTCGCCTGAACCCTCATTTCACGCCTGTTTTTAGGAGGGCAGACCTGAGGTTCTTCCTGAAGGATAGGTTGTTGTTCTTCGTGTTGACGCGGCTCTTGCTACCTATTTCTAGGCATTTGGGGGGTAATCTTGCCTATTTCTAGGCAATCCCGGACCGATCCTGTCGAATATGCTAACCGATCTTTGAGGTCTGTTATTCGGCTCGTAGTTTGGAGGGAAGTTGAACGGCGTTTTGTAGGGTCTCTCTGAAGCATGGTTAATTGAGGTGCCCATCTCCATTTCTCTTATTTGTGGGGGCCCCATTCTGCCATGAGAGTGTCTTGCCATCTGACTTTGGACTTCCTCCTCTCCCTGGCTATACTCTTGAGGATCCGGGAATTCGTCGCCTGGGATTGCATGTGGGGAGGGGGGCATGAAATCCTCCCTGCCCTTGTGTGTTCATTAACATTTCTTGCATGGCCAAGTTTTGCTGAGTTATGTTTCTCATGTTGGCCGCTATTGAGGCCATCTCCCTAGTAAGCCTGGCTGCAACTCTCCCCCCACCTCTTCATCCACCACATCTTCATGTTGGGAGTCATGGGCGTGAAGTCGGAATGGCTTCCGAGGATTCCCCTTGTTCAGGGTATTCCCTTGTCCTTTTAGGCTCGTTTTCATCATTTGAACTCATCTTCTTCAATGTACTCGACACTAGTAATTTTCTTCGCTTTAAAGGGGCTTTTAGATTTCATTTCCTTTTTCTTCAAGGATTTTGATTTTTTTAACCGAAATTTTCTTGATTCGTCAATGCTTTTTGGTACGTGTTTTCGTGGTTAGCTGTTAAGTTTCTCACAGACGGCGCCAATCTGTTGATCTCGAAAAACGAGTCAACAGATGCCGAGCCCACTCACTCCACGTCAAGCACAATTCCGACGCGTTCTTGCTGGAGTAATGATGGTAACCAGGGTGGAATAGACGCGGGAGGTACTTTACGGCGAGAGAACTAATCACGTTCAGGCTCCGACGAGTAGAATGCAAGCAATTGCACTAACAACAATTACTGAACTAAGCACTAATTCATTCACTTAACGATAAACGATAATATGTGGAAGGATAGATGGAAATCTCCCTTTCTTTCTTTCAAGGACTTATATAAATATATATTTTGAATGTATGGGTGTTGTTTTTTACTCTCTGTTCTCCGGCCCTCCTTTTTCATTACAATGAAGAGTTATTTATACTATTCTAGCCGACATGGTGACCGTTGGATCTAAATTATGTGGTCTTATCTCCTTAACTAAGGCTTCACATCATGGTCTATTCATATCATAAATGCATTGACAAGAGGTCAGCCGTCCTAGACAATAGGCTGGTACTGTCAAACTTTATTACAGGTGTTACATCAGTCACTTCTAAGAGATTTCGGAATCTAATGTATAGGATAAACCTCGTCAACTTGAATATCAGATGAACCTGAGAACCTCGGATAAGTCATTGGAGGTGGCTCCATGAAGGGAATAGCCTCGGCGCTTACACTCCTTCGTCAGCGTGCCACTCGTGCCTCGACGTTGCAGCGAAAACCTTCAGCGTGCCATCCTTACGTTGTCCTTAAGAGTTTTCTGCCACGTCATGCCTCGTGGGTCCATTTGACACAGGGTTCCTCCACGTGACAATTTTTGTGGAGCCTCGGATTAGAGGCGTAACAGCATGAATCAATGCCAGTGCCACAAAAAAAAAAAAAAGTATGCATGTGATTTGAATCAGTAAAAAAAAAAATTGATACCAGTTACAAAATCGAAGGTCATATAAACCATTACGATTAGCAAAGAGTAGTGGCAAGAAGCAGAGAAGATGACACAGGAACAATTGAGCAGAAAAAATTGCAAGAAGAAGGAAACGCGCACAAAAAAATTGCACGACCAAAAAAAATTCAGACAGTACTGACAGAAATAGTTTTTCCTGAACCGAACATGTTCATACAGAAATAACCGACATATTTTATTATTTACTTGCTACAATTCAATTACCACTTTCCATATATACTTCCCTCCTCCTCACCCCAGACTCACCCCCCGAAAAATACACTTCCCCGTATCCCTTTTTCGTACACAACTAGCAACCGATTCTGCTCACTGTCTTTGGGCCATAAAGCTACCCTATCTGGGTTTGTGCTAGTAAAGATGTGCAGAAACAGACTGGGGCCTGTAGTTCTGACCATGAGCCTGGGGTCTACGAAAACTGATGGGGAGAAGAAGGGCAAAGAAGAAACTAAGTCGCAACAGCACTCATATCTGGCCAAGAATTGGAAGATCATTGGCAAAACAAACGGATTTGGGATGAATCAAAAAGTGTGCACTGTTTTGAGTCGGCCGGAGCCAGGAATCTGGTCCATATGCAGCATAACTTAACTAAGAAAATATTCGAATAAATACTCAAAAACTAAATGAGCCTTTGTCTATTGAGTAAACAAGTCCACCTTTACAGCAAATTCAAATACAAAAGCTTTCAATGAGATTTTGTTACGTTAATTCTATTACAGAAACTAGTCTATTCAATCAAAATAATGCTATGAGAATACTAAATTACCTTTTCTTGTTTTATCTAAAGAAACATTGGCATGACATTTACTCCCATTGCTCGAATCAATATGTGCAGGTTTCCCTTTTAAGAAAAATGGAATGTACTCTCACTGCTACAATTCACAAAAGGAGGGGGGGGGGGAGAGAGAGAGCTTTCACGTGGGTTGTTCCCATTTCACTCGTCCCTACTACATACTTCGCTCGAAACAACAAATAAATAACTATAAAACTTCGACTTTCTTGCCCTGCCCTATAACTTCAGTTCAAAACACAATAAGTACTTTTCGTGTATCCTTGTCAAGAAAGCTTTTGAGCATCACAAAGATCAAATGATTGCACTTCTAAGGTGACCTTGGCACTCCTAATATACTTCTCAAACCAAGAGAGAGTACAGTTTTGCCATTGTACTTTTAAGAACATAAATGTCATCCGAGATGATCACAACAGTTTAAAGCAGCCCTAAACGAATGACTTCGCTTTACAGCCACTTAAAAATTACATAATTTAGCACTTTCAGTTCAGTTACACAACTTTCAAGTGTATATTTGATCTGCATTAGACCGTAATCAATAATAGACATTTTAACTTCTCTTTTACGTGCAACATACAGTACCGTCCAAGCACCCTACCGAACAAGCTTTTATTGGAGTTTCTGTGACAACAAGAGATCACAAGTACCTAAGAACCCAAAGACTGGTCTTGCCTTCAAACTATGGCTAAAAGTCATGAATGCGGCTTGAAGAATAGCAAACATATATGCTCTGTATATATATTCAAAATAAAAGAAACACACAATAATTAAGCACTTTTAATAGCCCTCCGTCATTAAAATAACTTCATCAGTATACATAAACTATCGTAGATTGACAGAAAATTATGAAAATCAATGCCATTAAGCCTTTTTCACGCTAGAAAACGCAGATCTAGAAAGACTTCAGAACCCAAATTTAAAAAGAGGAAACATGTAGACTACAAGCGGGAAAAACTATTGCTTCCAATGAAAACAGCAAAGTTGCAAATCAGGTCTAAGCAACGCGTATGAGAAACTAGAGTCGAATGAAGAAGCAACAGATCTATTGCAGTCCATTTCTCAACCAAAGATTTTGCAGACTGTAATCATGTAATCAGCACAACTATTTAAAGCATTCGCACCCAAGAATCTGTCATATTACCTGAACAGACACCCGTTTATAAGTCAGTCCATCATTCAGCATAAAAAGAGATAAAAGTTAGCCAAGTTCACTTAAATTAGGAGCACGTATTAGTAGAGTGGAGGAGTCACAGACCTATAGCAGTACATTTATCAACAAAACAAATCAGTCCTAAGGCAATCACCACACCCATTTAAGTAAAAGATGTGTACAGACCTATTTTAAATAAATGGAGTAAGTAATAAACATAGATTGATCTTGCTAGTGTAACCAATGATTCTGTCTGTCTGTAAAATGTAATATTATGCAACTCTCATCACTGAAAGCAAGTAGCATGCAATTATTGACAGTTCTAAGAGATGAATAGGCTAACGTTTGAATTAAGGTTAAACATACAGCAACTCCAACAAACAACAAGTAATAGATGATCAATGATACTGAGAGAGCCCTTGAAGTCACGACAAGGAGACAATTTACCAGGAAAAAGATTGCATGTAATAGGTTAATGTGTATCCCCGCATTTATTGAAAAATAATCTATGTTATATGAATTTACAAGGATGATCTAGTATATAGAATCTCTCTGCGTGTAGAAGTTTTACACGAAGGCAGTCTGCCTCGGCGATCTCTCCGCATGTAGAAGTTTTACACGAAGGCAGTCTGCCTCGGTGAGAAACATGTCAGCATATTTTGACATGACAAAAAGTAGTTTTTGAACTTTAACAAAACTGCTCGATTTAGAATATAGAATATCTTTCTGCTTGTAGAAGTTCTACATGAGGACAGTCTGTCTAGGCAAGAGACATGTCAACGTACTTCGATGTGCCAAAATGCAGTTTTAGAGCTTTAACTACACCGCTGCTTGTTGAAGCCTACACGTTGCCATAGTCAAAAACATGCAAATCCAACAATACATTGTAATGTCCCTTTTCTATCTCATCTTCCTTTACATTATGAAGGAGAAGAGTTTCAATAATGAGATCTTCCCAGTCAATATCCACTTGCATTTTCTTCTGCTTCTTCCCAGATTTTATACGTTTCAAGACGCAAATATCATTTCCATCACCAGCATCAGCTACAAGAGGATGCATAATCTTCTGAATTCGCAGCTTGGAAGCTTTTATCTTCTCTCGTCTCCTTGCATAAACTAAGCATCCCCTATCAAAAGATGGTGGTAAAGCATCCAATCCTACATCTTTCTCAAATACTTGTTTCAACAAAAGCTTTTTACTCAAATCTGATTTGCCCTTCCACCAGTCTGTACATGCATGAAGGTCAAAACTTCCCACTCTCTTCCTTTTGTTATCCTTGGACCTTTCTGATGTGGCCTTGAGTAGAGGAACCTCGTCCAAGAACTTGGAATAAATCATGGCCAAACATTCTGTCGAAATCTGAAATTTATCTGGATATTTAATTCTCATAGGTGACTGATGATTTGCCTCAAAATACTGCACAGTGCAATTTTCTGTTGTATGACTATCAACTCCATATTCGGTTTGTTTGCTCACACATCCTCCAACCACCTCCGTCAGATCAAATCCAAAATGCTCAAAGCTCTTCCCCTTCTGACCAAATTGGCTCATTGACTTCATTTCCATGTACTGAATCACATTTGGAGCATTTTTCAGAATATTCTTCACTGTGACATCTTCACCCCATGGCAAAGCTTGCGCAACTTTAACAAGCCTCTCCAGAAATTCCTTGTACCTACGCCTACACGTAACAACTGATACACGCAACTCCTTTGCGACAACTTCAATCTTTACATCTAATTGATTCAATTCCCCAACAAAAACCAAGACTGCCGCCACAACCGCCATCGGTCTCCTTCCTGTGGTCAAGAACCACTTGATCAAACATTGCATTAAAAACACCGCTTGCTTCAACATCCTCTGAACCACATCCTCCGAATTCCTATTAAACATTGGATATTTCCTAATAACGTGTTCGAGTGAATTCACAATATCAAATTCTGGCAACTTCAAGTCAAGAAAATCCACAACTCGATTAATCATCCGACCCAATTCATAAACATCACACCCCACCAAATCTACCACTTCTTCAATTGGCAAGATCTTCTTATCCTTCCTCATCACAACATAAGCACACGCACCTATAAGAACCGGGAACCAATTCCCTTGACCATATTCCCCTTCCGTAACCGTCTCAACCATAACCTTAACTTCATCGGATTTTGAACGCGAAAGTCCTAATTTAAACATAAAATCCCCAATCAATTTTTGGGCCTCGTAAATTTTATTTTCTTTATAATTGTAAGTACTGCCAGTGCCAGCAGTTCCCACTCGAACATAGGTGCCAGCAGGGCCGGTAATGCCACCAATATGAGCTTGAAAATTGTCAAAATCTTGAACTACGCCACATGATGTGCAGACCATATTGCCTGTTACATCGTCCGGGACGAGAGTTCTCTGTCTGCAACTCTTGCAGGGACGAGAAGCATCCATATCAAGCAAATTTACTGAAACTGTTTATGGGTATAGGGAAGATTGCTTCTACTGAAAAAAATAAATAAAGAATTTAGATGAATATCATTAAATATTTGTAGGGTCAGAAGAATGGTGCACTTATTTTTGTAAATCTTGCTGCCAGCTGGAGGAGGAAGATAGAATCAGATTTAGCCCTTGGAGAAGAACCACTACAGTTGCGATTTTCTCAGATGATTTAATGGACAATTGGACTAGTTCAGTCCGTCAGAGGGTTTATAATTAGGGTTTTCATAGTATAAAACGACGTCGTACACCTCTCCATAACCGCTCTTTCGCGCACAATTGTTGAGGGGATTTATATTTTGAGATTCTTGAGAATATTACCAATGAACTTTACTTAGAAAATCAATCAGGCTCGGTATCGGTATCGTGAATGTGTTTATTACTTTTAATTACACATGTATAGTCGAAGTCTTAATAATTTGGAATCAAGTCTTACTCTTTTAATAATTGGCATGTATAGGCACTTATGTATAGTTAACTTATGTATAGTCGAAGTCTTAATAATTTGTATGTATAGGCACTTATGTATAGTCGACCTTTTTAAACAAACCCTCAAAGTTTAATAATTTGGAATCAAGTCTTGCTCTTTTGCCTAGCAAAATTCGTTGACTCAACAAAAACAAGTTTTTTGTCATTCTTGATTAAGGTCGAGTAGCCAAACAAACTATTAGTGATAAGCCAAATGAGGTGATGACGACATCAAATCATCATGTCTTTTTCGCCCTAGGCTACACATTTGCTACAATAGTTGGGACACATCAATCCAACGATGGTGAGCTAACTCCAAGAAACCCCTCATTAGTTTAGATTGCATGCTAACTCAATCGCATTAAGTTATAATCGACCGTTTGGCAACATGGAAGTTGGAGTGAGTAATAAATTTCAAACAATTTCCCATTTTATTCAGAAATTGGATTTCAAGATCTAATTTCAATGTAGCCTAACAAGAATAAGAATACTTGAGATATCGAACCCTTTGCTTTTTGTAAAAACGTTATTTGTTAGAGAAAATTCTTTGAATACAAACGTCTTACTCCTAAACTTTATCACTGTACCTAATCCTATCTCTTTTGCCAGTTAATACTCGACCTTCACCAAGTGTTTGGGGAACGCTCTGAGACAATCTTGCATCAGACGAGATCGTGCATGTGATCACACCAAATGTTTGCCCTGAGAAGAGATATCCGTCCCCTACATCCTTGTCAACTGTCAACCCCTCTTAAGTTTATCGCACAGCCATAAAAGTAAAATCGAAGTCTTAATCGCAAGAAACAAAACCCGGAGTTTGCCAAGATATGGATAACTCTCCGTTTGAGCTCCACTTCACAGTGGATATCTCTCTGATGCACTAAATTTCGTCAGGAATCCGGGTACAACTTAGTATCTCGCCAAAAAACATTAGGATTCTCTTTCAGTTTTCCATTTACATCCAACAAATTGAACCTCTCTAAGATTGGGACATCTAACACTCGCACACTCACTACACAGACTACACAACCACAAATGAAGGTAGTTAGAGTACAAATCCAAGATTTGAGTCCTTTTCTGATAGAGGAAGACAGGATTTGTTTTCGTTATTCAGTAAATGAGAGAAGACCCCCTTAAGTACCGGCATCCAAAGCTGAGCTTAATCTTGATTAATCAACGGCTAGGAATATTCCATCCCTTCCCTCCCAACAATAAAAACCAGCATACATATTTCAAGACATAATTCTAATCAAAGATTTAACATAAGCTTCAAGAAAATGACTACAAGGTGCTATTACAGGCATATGCATCAAAACCAAGTGCTTTGCGTGTGCGAAATTGACATCTAAATCTGGGCTATCAAGAGTGTGTTTTTGAAATAAAGATTAAGTTTAAGCTTTTAGGAATCCAAGCCCTGCAAGAATATATTGCAGATTATTTCACATATGATTAAGAAAGACTGGATTTCTTTCAGCAATATAAGGCAAAACCAAAGTACGAAATCTAAGGATCGAGGCCAGGAGGGCTTGTGGTGGGGTCGAACCAAAATAACATTTTAGAGCAGAGCCACATGGTGGTGGTGGTCAATGGTGGCATAGACATTATTTTCTTTAGGAGGCGTAAGAAGACACAAAATGGCGTAGCTGGAAGATTAGAAGGAAGAGAGTGTAGCGAGATAAATCCCACATCTTTTTCTTCTTAATAGTCTTGAATTCCTGCATTTTGATGAGCATTTCAAGCCAATTTATAAAAGCTGACTAGCAAAAATTATCGGAATATATATTTCAACTTCTGTTATTACACACTTATACACAGTATTCTAAAAAGCGTAAAGCGTGGCTAGATGAGGAAGCGAAGCTTCAAGTTTTATGAGCTTAGGCGTGGCTTAAAAAAAAGTTTTTTTTTTTTAAATATTATTTTTAATTTTAATCATTTTAAAAATTATTTAATAATTAAAATAATACATATAAAACATCTAAAATTATTAAATATTATATTTACTTAATAATTCCTACTGTTATTCAATTAAACAATTTCAAGTTTTTGAAATGGAAAAATTAGAATATTTTTAATATTTTCAATTTTTAACTAGATAAATCCTACTTAATAGATTCATAAAAAGTTCATACATACTTTTGAAATTTGCAACAAAATAACGAGTCTCGAGATCATAATTACATAATGTAGATAACACACACTATAGTGTAAATTTTATTTAACTATTTAGATAAAGTCATTTTTAATTTTTATATACAAATTTTTAAAAAATTTTGAAATTAAAGTCAAATGAATTTTAAAAAAAAAATTGAAAAATTATTAAGCTAAAATCAAATAAAAAGACTTTTAAAAAAAGAGAGAAAAAATAATAATAAAGCGTGCCTAGGGAAGACGAAAGAGAAGGAAAAATACAGCAGTTTAAGAATTGGAAAAAAAAAAAAGTATCTAGGCGCGAAGTGAGGCGTTTTGCCAGCGCTTCGAGCCTAGACGCCGCTTAGACGAGCTTTTTAGAACACTGCCTATACTATGTGAAAATATTAATGTCTTCAATTCTTTTTCTCTACACAATCAAAACATAGAAAAGATACAAATTAAAGCTCACTTACAGAAAAAATACATTCGTTTTCATTCGAACAAAATATATTTTAACGTCTTTGCCAGCACAATTTTTTCAAGTGTTCCTTTTGTGAGGGAAGTGCACCTTGAATTCTTGCCAGCCTACATGATTGTTCTGTAAATAAACGATATGTCGATGGCCTCTCCCACGGAACAATCCCGAAATCATCATTATACTTTTCCATCCCTTCAACCAAGAACTGCCAGACAAAAGCTCCTGCCCCGGACTTTTTTTTTTTTTGCGGACTTGTATATGATATCAAGTATAACTTTATAGAATCTATCTCGTTTAGAAGGATCAAAGTCTTTGTTCTCAGTTTACAATCCAAATTCAGTGAACATTACCGGCTTTTCAAGTTCTTTATCACCATCTTCAATGTGAGAAAGCATCCACTTGGAAACAAATTTTTGTTTGTATTCGAAATCTGGATTATGAGACCTACCAAAAGAAATTGGATTAACATAAATTTATTATTGAGTAGAAAAGCAAAGCTTCGTGTTTATTACATGCAATTTACCATATTAATCAAGGTAAGAGAATGTGTGTGTGTGTGTGTGTGTGTGTTAAATTATAACAAAGTTGCTTTTATGAGTATGCAGTCTCAATAGAGTAAGTCGGAAGAGAGAGTGGTAGAATGAAACTAACATGACAGTTAAATTTAATTTTAGATCTTCAAGTAAATCTAACAATGAACCGATTAGAGAAGATAAAAATGATTCATGTAGCCGACAGGTGCTTTTAAGCACACCCAAACATGCTCTTAGTATTAAGAATTGGGATTCCATCTTAAAAAGTCAATATTATTAAGAGGAGTAACTCAATTCTTTATAAGTTAGTTTATATTTACATCTTTATTCTACGTGAGATTATATCCCTTAACTAAAAATGTGAACATAAACCAATTTATAAAGAATTTGGTTACTCATCTTAATAAGGTTGACATTTTAAGATGAAACTCAAATCTTAACATAGTATTAGAGCCCATTAATCTCTAATGAGCAATTCGATCTGATTAAGACTCCAAAAGTGAGCATACGAATTTCAAGATTGGTCTGCTCAAACGAGCCACCATCTTGTGGGGGCATATTAAGGGAACGAATCCTATATCGAATAAAGATGTAAACAAAAACAAAGTCACTTTTTAATTCTTTTCTATATGATTAAACATGCAAGTCATTTTAGTCCTTAATTTGAATATTGCAGTTTATATGATCAATCAATAAATAAAGTGAAAGTAGTAAATCAACATCAAGATGATCGCGAAGAAAACCAACTGGGAAAAACTCCAGGTACTTTGCCAGTCAATCCACTATAAACGATCTTAACAACTTACAGTATATCAGACTAGACGACCCATACTATCTGATCTCCTGACTGCACTCCTTACAGCTCTCCCCGGATCCTGTGCACCAATTCTTAGTTGTTGTTGTAAAGCTCACCATGGAATCTGCTACCTTGCAGCACTCCTAGCCTTGTGGAATCGTCTATCTCCCATGGATCAACGAAGAACACGTTGTTCTTCATAGACTGGAACTCCAGTCAACTTCACTCGATCTTCAAAACTCTGACCAGATCTAGAGACAAGACAGTTTAGTATTTAGATTATAGAAACGATATTTTCTCACCAAAACAATCAAGGTAGATGAAGGTTGAAAAATAAAACAAAATGAGTCTCTCACATATGAAGCTCTCTCAATGTTCAATCTCCACAATTACGTTCTGATGTGTTTTGGTATTTATAAGTAGGTTAAAAAATGAATGGGGGGAAAAACCTTTAAATCGTAAAATAAAAATTTTTCGGACAACACTGTTGCTCGAGCGAGGGCTCAGCGACATTCAAACGACAGCATGTCGCTCTAGCGAAGGAGGGACGACAGTCCGCGACGATGTTTCTGCTTTTGTAGCTCGAGCCAAACCTTGGCGACAATCTAGCGAAAATCCACGTCGTTTTTCCTCCTTTTACCATTCTCGAACCCTAGACCTAAAAAACCTATTTTCATATAATTGCACATTACTCCTTGACTTTTTACAACATTTACATTGAAGTCCCTTTTGTTTACAGAGTTGCCAATTACATAATTAAAAACCTAACAGATTGGTTGTTCATTCTGTTTAATTGTCAATTACATAATTAAAAACCTAACAGTATTTATGTGGGAAATGTAATTGTAGAGGACACAAGAAGCAGGCTGAGATTATCACATGGAATATGTCATGTCATTCCTAATTGGATTGAATTACTTTTATGCTCAAATTAGAGGGCAACTGTTTCTTATGGATCCAATTCACTAATAATTAAGGTGTTTTCACTCTTTTTTTTTTAGGAAGAACACCAATGAGTTGTTAACATGATTGTTGGAAACCACTAATTCTTTGGCATTTTATGCCAGAAATGATGTAAAAAGGACAAATATGGGGCAACCTCATAGTAAGAATCACAAGGACAATTTATCTGCACCTATTGTGGATATGGAGGGCATGATGTTGATAAATGTTACAAACTCCATGGATATTCGCCAGGATATAAGACGAAGCACAAATATGGATCAAGCGGTCAAGCAAGACTTGGTTCAAGCAATCAAACGGGTTATAATGCTCACTCAAATAATGTTGTTGCTAATCAAGTTTCTGGTTCTATTCTAAATCAAACTCTTGGCAATATTGGGTACTTTATGCAAACATTGAATCCTGACCAATACCAACATATAATGAGTATTCTGAGCATACACATCTCAGCTGCCAAGGTAGAAGGGTGAACGAACTAATTCAGGTCATGTGTCAGGTACATGCCCCTCTATTTCCGTTAATCCAATATTCAATTCCCCTAAACATTGGATGTTGGATTCAAGGGCAACTAGTCATGTTTGTTTCAAAGATGCATACTTTCAGATATTGAAGGCGATGTAGAATGCCTATACCACGTTGCCCAATCACACCAGAATTCCTTCATATTTTTCTGGAAGTGTAAAACTCACCCCTGATTTAGTCTTTGAGGATGTGCTATTTTTACTCGTATTCAAGTTCAATCTATTGTCCATTAGTGCTTTGACCAGGAACTCTTCTATAAGCATCAGATTTCTCACTGACTAATGTGGTATTCAGGACCTATGCAGCTCGAAGATGATTGGCTGGGGTAAAAGAGTTGTTGGCCTTTACATCATTGATGCATCACTTAGTACAACGAAAAGTGAATGTAATCCCTCCAAGTTTGTGTGTAATTTTGCTAATTCTGTAGTGAATAATGTAACCTCTCACATTTGGCATAATGGACTTGATCATTTTTCCTTTAAAAGATTAGATTGTCATTTGTTTCAAACAATCATTTATCCTCCAATGCTTTTGATCTTGTTCATAGTGTCATTTGTTTTATATGTTATATTTTAATATATATATATATATATATATATTTTTAATGAGGATTAAATGAAATATGTTTTAAAAAATTAATTTTATTTTTGGGTCAAATAATTAGATTTTGATAGAGCGAGTTTTAGTATATCAATATTAGACTCATTGGATAGCTTGTAATTAAATAGAAATATTCGACTCAAGAAAAAGTTGTTTTGGATAAGAACACGTTAAGTTAGACTCAATTGAAAGAAAATAAGGAAAAATAGAATTTTAAATAATTTTTATCCCAAATCAATTTCTCCTTCTTTGCCATGTGTGTATGAAATGATAAAGTTGATATTAACCTGATAATTTTTTTTTAGTTATTGGATAAAGTTTAAAAGTAATCATAATTCTCTTATTTTTATTCAATTTGATATACACGACTTACCATCCCCAATTGTACAATGACTTAACCACTATTTTTTACTATAAATAGTGTGCAATTATCCCAAAATTCACAACCAAAGAATTTTACACATCAGTTTTCATATAAAGCAGCTGTAAATTGCAAGTATTTTTTTTTTAATCAAAAACTCGTTTGATCAATTAAGGTAAGATACTTACGTGCAAGTTGTTTGTTTCCTTATGCTTTTATATTCAATAATTTATGCATGAATTGTCAGTGGACTTTCGGGTTCTTTATTAAGATATAAAAGATCCTACGAGAATTTAAGCTGATCTAAGATGGTGTCGCTTGGTCACCGATATACTCCATAAGAGAAGAGTGGTATGAAGTGTTTATTTTATTGTTATATGATTGTGTATGAAAATTATACGTATGTTACTGAGTATTTTTAAAAGCTCACTCTTACAAAATTTTACAGGTTAGTTCGGATCGATTGAAATAGTGGCAGAATGGCGATGCGACTGCCAAGAGGAATCGAAGAGATAAAAAATTAAGTTTATTTTTTCTTAAATTAGTCAATTTAATTTGTTCAAAAACAGTTCTTTAATTTATGATTATATTTTCATTATGGATATTCCAGTTATTTTTATTAAAAAATATATTATTTTATCGTTCCGCGAAAATTGAATTTTTGGTAACCCTCTAGTGTGGGAAATTTTGGGGGCGTTACACTATAGTTCTCCAAGACGCGATGGCTACGAGTATTTTCTCATGTTAGTTGATGATTGTACAAAAGTCGGATGTTCTTACCACTATTCCCAAAATTTTCAGCTTCATTGAAACACAATTTCACAGAGTTATCAAGGTATTCAGGTCTGATAATCCTCATGAATTGCATTTTACAGAATTTTTTAGCTCAAAGAATGTAATCCACCAATTTTCATTCATAGAGAGATCTGAACAAAACTCAGTTGTTGAGAGAGAGCATCAATATCTACTTATTGTGGTTAGACCACTAATCTTTCAGTCACAAATTCCTATTAAATTCTGGGTAGATTGTGTGCTCACCAAGCTATGAAGTATAACCATCGGAAGGAAGCTATGTCTACAGAGTTAGTTGCAATGGAGTTAAATAAGACTTGGTCTGTTACCAATTTGCCTAGAGAAAAGCATGCTATTAGCCACAAGTGGGTGTACAAAATTAAGTACAAATTTGACGGATGTGTTGATAGATACAAAGCACGCTTGGTGGCTAAAGGGTAAACTCAACAAGAGAGGTTAGACTTCATAGAAACCTTCTCTCCAATAGCAAAATTTGTAACTGTAAAGCTTCTTTTAGCCATGGCAGCCATCAACAAGTGGCATATCATCCAATTAGACATCAATAATGTTTTTCTTCATGGAGATCTCTTTGAAGAAATTTATATGAATTTATCTTTAGGTTATGATCCCCCATCTCATCTGGCAAATAGGGGGAGCATTTGGTTTATAAGCTGCATAAATGTATATATGGATTGAAACATGCCTCACGACAATGGTTTTTAAAATTTTCTCATGCTCACTTATTACATGGTCTCCACCAATCCAAATCTGATTACTCTTTCCTCACTAAAGGCTCTGAAAATAGATTTGTTGCAATACTAGTGTATGTTGATGACATAGTCATCACTAGTTTAAAATTCGAAGTTATTGAATCGTTAAAATCATTTCTCCACAGTCAATTTAAGCTTAAAGATTTTGGTAAGCATAAATATTTTCTTGGTTTGGAGATTGCTAGATCACATCGAGGCATTGTTCTATCACAAAGACAATATGTTTTTCAATTGCTTGAAGACACTGAGTTTTTTGCCTGTAAGCCTGCTGCCTTACCCATGGATCCCAAAGTTCGACTAAGCTCCTCTGAGGGGGAGCTACTAGAGGATAGTTCACTGTATAGAAGATTAATTGGACGTTTAATTAATCTAACAATTTCCATACCGACATTACATTTGTCGTTCATAAACTCAGTCAGTTTTTTCCTCGACTGTGGAAGCCTCATTTAACAGTTGTTCATCATCTACTTCAATATAACAAAGCAACTATAGGCCAAGGTCTCTTATTTTCTATTGATTCATCCTTACAATTGCATGCCTTTGCTAATTAGATTGGGGCTCATGCTTAGATTTTAGAAAATCTATCACTGGGGCACAAAATCCTTTGCTGAAGCCGAATATTGAGCATTGGCTTCTACTGCCAGTGAACTTGTATGGATACATCAATCGCCTTTTGATTTCTACATAACATCCAAGGCTCTTGCTCTAATCTTCTGTGACAGTCAAGCAGCAGTCCACATTGCCGCCAATCCCATTTTTCACTAGAGAACCAAACATATAGAGATAGATTGTCACTCTGTGAGAGATAAGATTAATGTTGGTTTCATCAAGCTGTTGCCGGTTCGGACCAAGCATCAACTTGCTAACATCTTCACAAAATCTTTACCAGCGCCTATGTTGTTCCCTTTGCTATCCAAGATGGCTGTCATCAATCTGTACAGTCCATCTTCAGGGGGAGTATCAGAACCAGTGGAATCACTTTGGTGCCAGAAATTAGATTGTTTGATAGCTTAATTAGTTAGTTGGTTGTACCTGCCTTTCCTGCCTTTTTTTTCTTCTGTATTTAATGTGAATGTACAGTTCATTTTCACACAAGTTGAATGAGAAATTTCATTTCCCAAATTCTTATTTCTTTCCCTCAATACAAAAATTTAAATTAAACAAGGGCCGTATTTTCTGTTTCATCATATATGTAAGGTAAAAAAATAATCATGTGCATATTCCCAGTTTTGATACTAACAATTTCTTGCATAATCATTAAAAAATCAGAGAAAAAGACTCCTCAAGATTTCCAAACTCTTTCCCCATATGCAATCATACAATGTAACATATATAGCACAATTTCGTGTTCTTTGATGTTGGGAAGATGTGGTCGACAGAAATAATTCAAGGGGTGTGTTTGGCATTCTTATATATTGAGGAATTTTGGCATTGATACATGGATGTACTCCTTCTATTCAATTTTTTAGACAATACTATTCAATACACCTGTTTTTTTTTTTAATGTGTATTACCATAAAATAGCACAATTTTTTTTTCCAATGTTAAATTGGAGTTATGCATTAGCGTTGTACTTAGCAACTTCAATCTTCATAGCCAAACAATTTGAAATCTGATTGCAAGTACATTACATCATCTAATCACACGACATGAAAATTATTTTAATTGAGTTTTTTTGGTGAACCCCGTTGTAGATCTCTTCATTTCAATTTACCGAAACCTTGGCTCCACAACTTTTTCAATTCTACTCTTGCCATTTTTCACATTTAAATGCTCTTAATAAGGATTTTTTTTTGTTATTATTTCGTTTTAGAGAATGGTGTAAGAAGATTCGTGAACATGTCTATTAAAAAACAGATTATGTGCAAGACACGTATTATTTTAATAAAAAAGGTAACAACTCTTTCCAACATTGACCTTTATGTCTAATTTGGCAAAGGTGAGTTAAAAGCTTAAAAAAAATTACGGAAAACCTAAGTAATAAGTACAATAAGAACTCGAGCTCTAACATTCGCAATTAACTTATTTACTAAACTTAATCCATAGATTCATCAACCCAAAAATCTCATCATCTAAAGTAAAAGTCAATTGCCGCCGACAGCAAGCAAAGGTGAATTAATGGTTTAACCTAACATTGTTCCCTCGAAAGGTAGGGCCTAAACCTAAGAACAAATCATTCCCAACAAGAATTAGACCAAATATTTTCTTATGTTCTTCCTTTGGAATGATTGCAATGTTACTTTCATTAATCAAGGACAAGTCTTTGTGCAAGAACGAAAGATTCCTTTACCATTCTTCGTCTCTGTATCGGATTAAAAATTTGGATAAATTTACGAGAGTATAGTTAATGATTCGTGGCAAAATGGGTTAGTACTTAGTACAAGTGACTAATCCATAGGATATATCAAGAAGGTGGATATTTAATTCACTAGAACAAGCATCTATATATATATGCCATAATGCCAAAATGAGAGGAGAACATTGGTTAGAGTTTCTACAATATATATTTCCGGAGTAATTTAAAAAATGATTCTGCAATGCTCGACTCGGAAGTGTAGAGCGGGTCGAATTAAACCATTGCAAAGGTTCATAACGGCGAGTTCAGTCAAAATCTGAAAACCAATTTTCATGTAATTGTTTATATATTTCACAAGCACAAGGGGCAAGGATGCTTCTGTCCAAGTGCAACTACTTGCAACCATAAAGTTTAGCGAAGTTGTATTGATGCTAGGAGAGATCTCGGTCTTGAGCGTTTAACGTGTGTATTTCAAATGCGCAAATAGACCCTTCAAGGGAAGGGAGGGGTGACGAGATATGTCGACCCGCTAAGTCTCAATCAGGTTCGGAGGTCAACAATGTCATGTTTGGGAGTAAAAATCATTAAAGAAACATCAAATTGGAGAAGCATGCACAATTTTTTCGTTCTTTACAACATAATTCAGACATGTTTACAAACTCCAAAGAAGTGTACAAGAGCATAAGAATGAAATATTAGTTGGACGATCAATGTCGAAACCAAGTCACTTGCCCCTACCACATTTCTACAATCTTTAGAAAGAAGCAACTCATATTTCACTTCCTTTTACAACAACAAAAAAGTGCTTACAAAATTTTCAATTTTCTTCCTCCCAAGTTTCTCGAGGTTCAAATCGGTGCCGGATCATGTCGAGCATCGTTTTGAGTGACATGTTTGTCGAATGAGATCCTTCAAGCCGGATATTGATCGATGATGGACACGAGTTTCAAAATTTAGATCTAGATTTATGCCCTTAAAAAACTATTCTCGAGCTTCGTGCCCAAAAACCAAAACCTTACGTTCATCACTCAAAATCTGACCCAACACCCTCCTTACTTCTCCTAAAAAGTACAAAATACCCAAGAACAGCACAAATCGCAGCCACAACATTCCCTTCCCTAATCAAAACCTTAACTACAAACCCAATAATCTCAGCCGTCAATTTCCTCCCCTCCACCACCAAATCCCTTCTGGGCTTCCCACGAAAAGTCAACAGCACAAGCACAGTGATCCATGTCACCAGAGTTGCCGGCACCGCCACTGCCAAGGCGGTCACCACCGACAGAACCCCAAACGCCACCCCCAAAACCACCGATACACACAAAACTGTCCACCCCGAAGCAGCAGTTGACCTAAACATGGTCGATTCATACCAAGAAAGTACAGATTTTAAAAAATTCCAAGAAAGGGATAGTAAAATTGTGTAAACAGCTACAAATAGACAAACCCATGTACTTCTTTTGCTCATAAGCTTTATGAGTAACATGGAGGAATAGGACTCTTCTTTTGCTTTTTCTGTGAATTTGTCTGCCATGGGTTGTGCTTGAATTTGATGAGTTTTTGTTAATACACTTTTGATTCTACTGTGGCAGGTATTACTAGAGAAGGGATGGCCACTTGGGGTGTATCATAAAGAATAGAGTTCCGTTGGACGCGCTTCTTGGCACGCGTATACAAATTTAGGTCATGTTTGTTTGTGCACAAATCTTGAATGTCTGGAGAACTAATGACGAGAAAATCTGTTCAAGTAGTTTGTAAGAATTGGACTAATGACGAGAAAAGGTGCTAAAAAAGTAAGAAACGATGAAAAGGACATCTAGCCCCTATTTGATTATCATTCTTTCAAAACTTTTTTTTTCACATATATATTTTCAATCACATAATCACACAATAAAATATTTTAAACCTAAATTCAATTTCTTTACTTTTTAATCACACATTTTCTAAAAATTCACTGTTCAAAAAAAAGGCAACTGAACATGGGCTAAACTAATATTCTGTATCAAAGACAACGAGATAGATAAAGATCCAAACTTTAAGATCATTACAGAGATAAGATACCAGATGCATGGATTTATCAAAGCGTGTTAACTTGGTCTCGTGTGAAAACAAGACGTGATAGAATTAATTTCACTTTCAATTTTTTTGGGTGAAATCCTTGATTCCAAGTGATGGCGAATGAGTTGAATTGCTCGAGAGCCTGCTCATCCTTGCTCGAGCTCATTATAAGACGAGCCATGGACCGAGTCGTGCTCACATTTTTTTCTTGGGTAGCTCGACTCATTTTGACCCGTGGACGTCTCGTCTTGTTTAGGCTCGTGGGTGGCTCGGCTCGTGATATCCACAAGCAAGATGGCCAAGCCGATTATAAAATTAGGGCACGAGTCGTCAAGCTCAGGTGTCTATAGATCGAACCGACTCCACACAACTCCTTTTGGTACCTTGATGGGGCTACTTAAGATTCTCTTTTGAGTGAGCCACAGGGAGAAAAGTTATTCTAAAGTCACACAAGTTGTAACTGATTTTGAAGGTACAAAAAATAATAGGAGAGTCGGATACTAGATAAACCTAATCATACTTCTCCCTTCATGAATAGAAAGAAAACCCATGAAAGTGCAAGCACAAAATCACCAACAAGCTTCCTTGGCCAATCGTTAGCTAAATCGTCCAGTCTCCTCTCAAAGTACACCCTCCAGAGGGCCATTGAGAGATGAAGAAGAATACAGCCTTTAGCGAAAATGCATTGGAACTCCCTGTCCTTGATAAAAGCCACCATGAACAGCAAACTCCCAATCACAACCAAAAGCAACCCAGCAAATGAATCAGAAATCTGAATCAACAACTGATCATGTGAAGTTGAACCTAACAACTTCATTGCTGTCTCAGTTCCATGTCCAAAAACAGAGATTTCATTGAGGTAAAACATTATCAAACCACCACAAGTTAAAGCTATGAGTGAGTGCAGCATGCAGATAACGAAAAACCCAGACAATCCCATTTACCAGTTCAAATGGAAATTGAAGTCTTGTTTTGAGTAAAATGAGGTTTCAAGATTCAGAATCTTGGCCAGAGGTTAAAGCGAGCTGTATCCTCATTTGGCTGAGACAACGAAAATTTCAGCTATTTATAGTTCAAAATTCAAATACCAAAATGAAGAACAACAATTGGTTAAAAAAACGTTGCTCAATTTCACAACACTTTGATCTGAAATCGGGAATTGAAATTCCAAACCATAGATCATGGCAATGATGTCTATTTTCGATCCACTCCAGAATATCTTTGCAACTGAAGAATATATAGTACAATCCATTTGAAGGAAAAAGAGTGAATAAACAAAGCCCCATATGTATTGAGAATTTCGATGTAAAAAATAAGGGATTGGGATTCTGAAATTGGTGACAGTTAGCAAAGTTCCATTGATAAGTGTGCATTTGAATTGTGAGTTTTTCCTGTTAGGCCAAAGGGCCTGTTTGGCCGGATATATGCTTTTGCTCATGTTTCTTGGAGTAGAACTTCCTCAAAATACTATCATAGATCAACTTCCTCTAAACATTCTTAAGGTCCGTTTGGCATGATTTTTACTTTTACTTTTACTTTTACTTTTTGTAAAATATCTTTTGTAAGAAGCTATCTTATTTTTTATTGGAAAACTAAAATTTTAAGTATTTTTAGAAGAAGTTACATTGGACCAATTTTCTCTAAGAGCACGTTTGAGCCCCTTTTTTGTATAGAATGCATTTTGAAATCATAGATTGAAGAGAATGTGTGGTTAAAAATAAAGAAAAAGTTTTCGAGTTGTGTGTAATGTTATTTTATTGAAAAATGTGTGTTGAAAAGAAAAGAGAAAAATATATTTTGAAATAAATGGGGATCAAACAAGTTACAAAAACTCTTCATACTAATAGAAACACTTCAATATAATTAGTCAAACATGTTTAAAAGCAACTTTTAAATCTAAAAAAC
Organism: Fraxinus cuspidata; assembly: GCA_903798385.1. Taxonomy (NCBI): domain Eukaryota; kingdom Viridiplantae; phylum Streptophyta; class Magnoliopsida; order Lamiales; family Oleaceae; genus Fraxinus; species Fraxinus cuspidata. The sequence continues at coordinate 22,945 of CAIGRP010067477.1, read as the reverse complement.
TTTTGACTTTTCAAAAGCCATACCAAATTTTAGCAACTTTAATCAAAATCTACTGAAATCTAATTTTAATCATCGTCAAACAAGGGCTAAAAATATTTTTGTTAGCAACTTCTCACATCTTGGGCAACTAATAATTTTGTAGTGATTTTTTCTGAGCTTTTATCTTGTTGTAGACAACACTTCCTACAAAATTTACAAAAAGTAGTGTCAAGTATAAGTCATATATTTTGCTCCCATTTGATATAGCTTTTTTGAAATTATAAGTTGATCAAATTTTATTTTAATCACATATTTAATTGGATTCACAACTTTTATCATTTTTTTAACTACACATTTTATAGAATCTAAGGACTAATAATCTCAAAAAGCTTTGCCAAACAAGGGAATAATGAGCTCGTATCAATATTTTTTCTTTTTCATTATATTCATTCGAGTTTAATTAAAATCTATGTTCAATCACTATGGTTGTCATTCCTTCCTAGAAAGTTTGATGGAAAAACTTCACTATTTGGTATATTTCTCTACTCAATAATGTCTACTTAGATTCACGTAGAAAAACATTAGTCACGAAATCTACTTTTAGATAAAACGATAAAGTAATGAGTAAACATATACCGACAAATTAATAATTCTTGAACAATTTACAGGTGTTGCACGGCATCACCTGTATGGTCTGTTTTATTTTTACAACTTTCAATTAGATGTTACTTGCGTAAACGGGTATTCGGGCCGGGGACGGAGCGGAGGACTTCGCCCCGGGACGAATACGAGTAATAAGGGTCCCGTCCCGTCCCGTCCCGTTTAATTTAATTTATTTTTAAAAAAATTCAATACTTTAAATGAAAATTTTCATGAAACTTCATTAGTTCTAATAAAATATAACAATTAAAATTATCTAAGAAATATGACAAATAATAAAAACTTTAATTTACTAAATATATTTGAATAATTTAACTTTTAAAAATAAATATATTAGTCTCACTTTAATGAATGTGGACAAAAAAGAAAAAAAAAATTAAACGAGTAATAAACAAGACAAGGGCCCTACCCTGTCTCACCATAAAAAGGGTAATGGGGCGAGTACGGAGCGAGAAATTATCCTGTGAGACGGGGTAAGTTATCCCGACCCACCCCCTTGCCGTCCCTAGGCATGTATTGTCTATGAAAAAATTCTCGTTATTGAACATGTAGAAGTAGCATGGTTGATAATTCATTGGGCTTTGAAGATGACACTTGGGTATGGGGTTTCACATTGCCGCGTTCTTTCCATGAAATTGCAAGGCCCTTTACTGTGGGCCCACCCCAATTTCCAATCAAAGCAAGTCAAACACTATCCACAGAAAATCATCATGATCCACGGGTCCGATTGGTTTAAAATGGGACCCACATACTATTTCAATTTCTTTCCATATGAGTGATAACACCATAGTGCAACACATCATTCTCAAATCAAACCAAACAAAAAGATCTTCGATAGTTTGACAAATATGTCACGGTAAGGGCAAATTTGTAATTCATAGAAGTTTCAGGGGCAAAACCGGAATACTAGTCAACCCCAAGTCATATAATCCTGCACAAGTTATATACTACATCGCTACCACACAATAACAAAAAACCAACTCACTTTCATTGGGCCATTCAACAACTTATCCAATGATATACTTCCACGTTGCAAATTTATCCACAAGTAGTTGTAACGATTGTACTGTTAAACTTCCCTTCCTGCATAGGACAGTGTTCGATTGGATTAAAATTAGATTTTTAGTAGATTGTGATAGAAGTTAAAATCATTTTAATCTGGACCAAACAGGACTTAATAAGGTGCGAAGGACTCTTTATTGGCTAATTTTTCCTTACCTACAGTTCCTTTCCTTATAGTACTATACTATATACTATCTCACTGTATATGTGTGTATATATGTACATGCTTATTTAGGTAATGGAAGTCTGAATTTTGTGATCGAGAGTTCAATGGACGTTGAAATCGGAGATTTGGCTTCACAAGATTCTGTTTCAAACAAGCTAAAACAGAGTGAGGTATACCCCTAACCCCACACCACCCACCGTCAAACAATTAATGTTCCTTTTTTGAAAGTTTTGATTTGTGGGTTTTTGATATCTGGACGGATTTTGATTTTGACATATTGTGATCGATCGTCTTCTTGGTGATTGATTTTTCGATGTTTTTAAGGTCTGATTGTGAGTGTCGGATTTTAATTGTGTGTTTGTGGATTTGTTTATTTTTTTGCATAGCTATGTAATTGAGATTCTGGTTTTTGCGCCAATGATGGAAAATTGAGAAATTAGTTGAAAATTAGTGAATTGGACAAATAATTGATCAAAATAAGGTGGGCTCTATATGTAAACACACTTGGAGAAAATACTGTATAGGGTTCATTCGTCTGTAAGTGTTTACTGAAATATATATATGTGTGTGCGCGCGCGCGCGCATGCGTGAGACTACAAGGCTAATAATTGTGGTAACTGTTGATGTTTATTTAACTACATAACTTACGGATTACAACAAAATAAAATCTGAAAATGGTGATTTACGCTTACTCCTTATGACGATGTCTTTATCTTTCCTGAAAGATGGTGGGCTTATGAGGTTGCCAATCTTGGATTGAAGGCAGTAAAGTTGGAGGCAAGGTTGTGGCATGGTGAGGGAGTTATCAATTTGATTGGAGGACAAAACATGAGAAAATATGCAAATTGCCATTTTGATCTTTGTCGTGAATAAAATGAAAGTCAATGTCATTGCTTCATGCGAGAGTGGAATATAGGATTGTAATAGAGATAAGTGGCACTAACATTGCACAATATATCATGAGGTGTTGTCATAGTGAAAGAACTCAGTGCACAAAATAAGGAAGAGACATAAAAACTTGTAACGTTGTGGAAGCAATTGTACAATACCCGGCTTTAGTTAATCTTTTCATCGTTCTGGGAGCTTTGGACCTGGATTGGGTCCAACCCTCCAAGGATTAAAAGACAAGCTAAAACTCTTCAAAAAAAAATTCATTTTCGGCTTTTTTGCTTTTTTGTGGAGGATCTAAATTCCAATTTCTTGGAATGAGCATACCGCAGCATCAAAAGTTAGCTTTAAAATGATTGCTTTTTTACAATTTTACAGACAGCTGAGTGACTAATTATTTAATAATAACTAACTATCTTTCATTTATAGGCATATATAATATCTCGTTATTAGAAGGGTGAGCCATTGCATGTAATATAATGTTTTAAAATATGGCTGGCCTTTGAATTGAAAAAGGTAATGGGTCAAGGGTCGGAGGTACTATGATATCAAAGATATTCATAACAACATAGCGTGATATGTCTCAAGGCTGAATCACTTCTTAACTTGCTTCCAGGTTTGGCAGTTAACTGTGCCACTTCTGCCCCTGACATGCCTCAATTTTTATTTATTTATTTATTTTTCATGTTTTGTTCATTTTCTCTCATTATGAAGTTTGTTCGCATGCGTACATGCATGCATGCATGTTTCTCTTTTGGTGCTTATTCAGTTTTCTCATGTAGTATTGTGATTGCTATGTGTTTCATCTATTTACTGCTGAGTGCCTTGGCCATTTCTTTTATTTCCCGGCCTTAATTTTCTCTCTGTCCCCCTTTCTAGGAGGCTGTGGATAATGATATGGAGAATTCTACTAGTGTAGCTGGTTCGGCATCTGGATCTCTTAACTCGGACAATCATAATGGTTCACATTCCGACATGTCATATGAGGAAGATGACAATGATGGTGAAGATGCAACTGATGATGGCTGCAATATTTATGGTGATGGTGATGATGATGATGACTATATGTATGATGAAGACGATGTTGATGATTATTCGAGTTTGCAGGCACAATTTGATAATGTGGATTTGCCTACTGGGGTGGAGGCATCGGTTTCTTGGTTAAATGATCCTGCTCCAGGTTCAAATACTTCAACTCCTGCGAGTGTTCCAGTGGAAGGTGGCACGGTGAGTCTCCCTGCAAGTGCACCAGCACACGCTCCTTCGTTTCCGGCTTGCTGCAAAACCGAGGCCATTGCTTCAAGCAGTTCATCAGTTTCTGCAGAATCGGGCAGTACTGAGAAGGGAAAAGAGGAAAACAAAGTTGAAGTTATGAAGAAGTATCTTGATTTCAAACGATTTGACGTTGTTGATGATTGTACTGATCATCACTATAACAAAACGGGCTTTGAAGGACGACAGGTAGCTCCGCATTATAGAAAGCATGTCTTATGTTTTGTCTTTCTATTTGTGAACATACCTGTAATTTTCACTTGCACGCATACTTGTATATGCTAATTTTGTAGCATATCTTATCTTGGCAGCCCCCCAAGGCATGGAGCAAGAAAATTCAGGATGAGTGGAAAATTCTAGAGAAGGACTTGCCTGGTAAGTGAGCAAGAAAACAACTTTTTAGCAGCGTATTACCATTCTTATCATTCCCTTTTCGTATTATTATCTGGTCATGCTCTTTGTGGGGAAATTTATTGCTTTAATGTTCTTATGTAGAGCCGGTTTGATGTACATCTTTTGAGAGTATATAAAGTGATTTTTTTGATAATGTGTTGTTAAAAAGTAGAGAAAAGTTATGGGTCCACATGCATAATTATTTTATAAAAAAAAATATGTGGTTGAAAATGAGTTTTATATTATCTGTAAACGGGCGTAACTGAGAAAATTCAAGAGCATCCTACAGTAGCAGGGGAAGCTAATTAATAGTTTTATTTGAACTTTTTGCTGAAACTGATTTGCAAATGAATTTAAATAACTGAGATGGCCTTTGATAACATAATTTTAAATACATAGCAGATTAAACATGTTTAGAGTTTGGAAATCTAAATATTCCCCTGTTTGGGCTTCATTTGGAGTTTGGAAATCTAAACATGCCCCTGTTTTGGGCTCTATTTTCCCAAAAATTCATTTTTGAATCACACATTCTCCTATAAAATAATTTTACACGTAAACTCAAAACTTTTTCTTATTTTTTAACCACACATTGCCTAAAAAATCACTATTCCAAAACACATTTTCCTCCCAAAAAGGGGCTCAAACAAGGGCTATATAACTTGTAATAGTTAGACCCTACTAATCTTCATTCAATTTTTAGCTAAAGTGCCGAATTTTTTCCCTCAATAAAGAACAAAACGTAAAAAAAACTTCAATGTTTTTTGTCTGTGCATATCTAATAAATACAACATAATATTTAAGAAATGTGTCAAATATCTTATATATTGATGAAGTACTTCAAATATCCAATTAATTGAATGATACTATAATAAATTTTAATTTCAATTGTTTCCTCTCTGTTTTTGTATATAAATGCATGGCGTATTTATATTATTGTTGTTTAACCTATAAAATGTGTGATATCCTATTTTCCTATGAATTTGTTGTTGTTATATGATGTATTTTTTGTAAAATGAATAAAGTAAAAGGCAAATATCATCGTAGTATATAAGTGTTTTGACAGTGTGTAACTAAATTCAGTGGTTAACATTCAGTGACCAAAAAATTTTCATGTGAAAAATCTGTACTTATTCTGATCTTCACTCGATATTTCTGTTTTATCTAACCCCGAAGCTTGTCAACAGATTTTGTATAAGAATCTTTGTTTATGGCAAAAATGATTCAGCCCTGTAATCTTGGATAGTTATAACGAGTTTTTTGCAGTCACCAGTCTACGATGTGGAAGTGGAAGATATAATTTATGTGAAACTTAGGAAGCTCGTAGTTAACCCTTTTCATCTGTGCTTTCTGTAGTACTCTTCATTTATGATGAACCATATTGTTAGGTGCAAGCTATACGCAAGCGCACGGTTGTCAAATTTTATAGTATAATAATGAAATAGAATGTCGAACCCACATGAAATGATAATCAAATTCTTACGAAGTACAATAATCAAATAGCCATTGTTTTATCTAGACAATCAAATTTTATGATCAATATTTTTAACTAAATCTACGGTGAAAATTAGACTAAATTAACGATTGAAAACAAGTTTTAAGGATTAGGTTATTTGAAATGAGCCTAGGGTTTTGATTTCATATAACTATCAACTATGTTTCCCAATTCTCTAGTTATCTCCAATTGATTTTCCCAAGTTTATAAGCATGAACTCTAATATGACTATATTCTCTCTCTCAAGTGCCAAGCGAAAATTATTCCTAGAATTCCAATATCTCTATTCCAAATAAAAATCTATAAATTATCAAATTTTATGGTTCTTCGTGGAAACGCTTCAAAGGATTTATATTATATCTCGAAACCTATAATATCTTAGGTTGTGTTATTCTATGATAGATTCAAATTTCTCTCCATCAAGTACTGAATCTTAAACTTCAAATCATTCAATCAATGGCTAGTTAATTGAAAGCATTAAATATTAATAACACAAATAAATTTAATGGAAAACCTCAAAGAAATAACTACAAAAAATAAAACATCGTCTCAAGAATTGATTACATCAAACTCTATGAGAGATTTTAGTTCATGATGGAAGAGCAAGATAGTTATGAATAATAACATAAAGAAGAAGAGAGATAAAAACTGTTTTTTGGAGTTTAAATCAATCTTCTCGTCGTTGCTTTCTCTCTTGCTTTTGCTTCGTCAAAGTGTCCTTAAGAGTTGTATTTATGCCCTCTTGAAGTCCTAGACGAGTTGGGGTTAAATTGGGCTTTTAAACGGACCAAAAAAGTAAACACCCTAGCTGAAATAGCGTGCAGCACCTAGGTGCTATAATATGGCGCCTAGGCACCGTGTAAGATTTTTTAGGCCTCTTTCTTTGCACGGTTTCAATTCCTCCTTTCGTTGGTTCATATCAACACTACTCTGTGGTTGTTTCAAACTCATTTTTCACCGGTTCACTTATCCTATAACACAATACTAAATCACACATCAAAACGTTCTAAAGAACGAAAAATTTATCAAGTTTAAATGGTACTAAATGCGTTAGTTAAACACACATCACATATTATTTGTGCATTTTTCTATCTCAAGAGGAGAGATTATTTTGTAATTTAATATGAGATATTTTGGTAGTAGAAATTAGTTAGATAATGGAAAGCCAACTTGTTAAATACTTGTCAAGGAAGGACGAGTATAGCGAATTTTACCCAATGAGATGCTTGCTACACCACATTTAAATCAAACATGAAACTAGGGATGACAAAAAAGCTCGGGCGCCTCGGGCTCGACAAAAAAAAAGCCCGAGTCGGGCCCGGCTCAGGCTCAGTTCTATCGAGCCACCATTTTGGGGCATCGACTCGAGCCCGGCCCATGACTAAGTAATATTAAAAAAATTTTAAAATTAAAAAATACAGTTGCCATTTTACTTTTTTCTTTTAAAGTTTAAATGTATTTTTTTATATACTAATATTTAGTTATCATTTATAATATGTATAAATTGCACAAATTTTAAATACATTATAAAAAATTATAGATTTATAACGAATTTTGTTTTTAAAAAAACACAGCTCGGCAGTTTCATTTTTTTGGCCGAGCTTTTGCTCGACTCGGGTCGGGCCTAAAAAAGCTCTGACATGTTTTGCTCGAGCCAAGCCCAAGCCTTGAGTTTCGGCTTGTGGCTCGACTCGGCTCGTTGACATGACTACATGAAATTATGCACTCTTACCAACATAAAATGAGAATTATCACACCATGAAAAATAATAATACTAGCAAGCGTTGCAAAATAATGTGAAGGCTAATTGATACCCAAAGGTACGCCTTAAATTGTATCATGATTTCTCCCGAAGGAGCCCCAAACTGAAGTAATTAAATTCATGCATAGCAACGTATTTGAAAAGATGTGGACAAACCACTAATAGCACTGAGCACCTCACCTTTGAAGATAAATGTGGAAAACAAAATTGCAAAAAACGAGATTCTTTATTTCAAATCCAAAGATTTAATATGTTAGAACCTTTTTCTTACCAAAATCTGTATCTTTATGTATAATAAAGGGAGAGGGGGAGGGAGAACGGCTACTGGGTAATTTGCTGGAGAAAAATTGGAGTGAGACAGTAAGGCAATATCATGCCTTTATATAGTAGTTCGGATTGAAGTCTTTTAAAGGGTTTAGGACTTTTAGTTAACTCTATCAAATCAAAAGTGATTAGTTTTAAATTTGAATTGATATTAGATTATGTTAATAATATTGATAATGTGTAAATATTAAAGTCTCCTAGAATTGAACAACTAGTATTTTATTACTCGATCTTATGTCGCTTATATAGTGACATTGATGTGCAAAGAGAAGTAAATGTGTCCTACCTTAGTTTGTATTTGAAGTATTCCGATTGAGTTTGATTATTGATAGTGGTGTTTAGTGATGAGTTTAACTAATTAGGATAATAAAAATATAAACTCCATTCCTATCCAAATACACGCAGGTTTAAACTAATCAATATTCATTTCATAATTATCCATACTTAAACTAGATGAGTTTTTCTAAAACTGTTATTGGCTGAAAAAACTGCTTTAAGGTAAGGTTATTAATTATCTAAAATTTCGTTTATATGTTGTTTCTATTATCGATCCTAATTTAATTCTAGCTTATCAAAAATATATTTCTCGAACCTAATTTACATGATTAATTACGACCTATCAAACGAGTCCAATATTGTTATAGTAATTTAGTCTAAATCAATAACTAATATTATTAATTGAGTAGTTTTCTTAATTGGCTCTAACTCAAGCTTGGCTTATCCAAAATAGTATTTATTTTATTTCATAATTCGCAATTTATCGCGAGCTTCAAAATAGGCCTAATATTGATATGGTAATTCTAACTTCTTAAATAGTTAACACTTTGGCCCAGTTAAATAAAAGTATAAAATTATATACTTATTTTCACATTAGTCCCTCAACTATTAAGGAAAAATCATATATATATATATATATATATTTATATTTAACTATTGGGCATAACAAATTGACTTGCATAACGATTTGACTAGACATGGCATTTCTATCAATTGGCAATAAATTATATGCAACGCAACTCGTAAAATTTTGGGGTTCTACATTTTTTGTTGATGATAATATTAGTTGGTCACTTGGACTTTTTCATGGAAACACAGGGAAAATCGTGACAATATTTTTAGAAATTAACAAGCCAGGCTCTACTTGTTCTTCACAGGTTCTGCTGAAATAGATCTGGAACCTATTATGCAAGGAATTTAGTCATAAGAAAATTACTGGCTGAGATTATTTGATCTTGACTAACTTTCACACTGTTCTCTCTATGGTTTGACAAATCATAATATCCACTGGTGTTTATGTAGATTGTTTTATTTTGTATTGTCTGTTACTTGTATAGAAGATGCATCTTAGTTTGAAATGTGAGTGAAATCACATATCTATGTCGTTCTCTTTGTCAATAATCTCTTTTGCATCTTTGGGGATTACACTGAACTACATGTAACCCTCTGCCCCCTTTGCCTCCACAGAAACAATATATGTAAGAGTTTATGAATCGAGGATGGATCTCTTGAGGGCTGTTATTATTGGACCACCAGGCACTCCCTACCATGATGGTCTATTTGTCTTTGATGTTCTGTTCCCTCCTACCTATCCATACGTACCACCAGTATGTATTTCGAGAGGACAGCTTTGTCTTAAATGCTACTTTTTGCTTCGTTTGGTATTTGGAACACATTTATTGTCACTGATTTTTTAAATGATCCTTGATAGATGGTTTACTACTATTCTGGTGGCTTGCGACTAAACCCAAACTTGTACGACTGTGGAAAAGTCTGTCTCAGCCTTCTTAACACTTGGACTGGTCAAGGAAATGAGAAGTGGGTGCCAAATTCATCAACAATGCTGCAGGTCTTGGTGTCTATTCAAGCTCTTATTTTGAATGCTAAGCCCTTTTTCAACGAGCCTGGGTATGAATCGAGATATGTTGGGGCAGAGGGAGAGAGGAAAGCCAGGTCATACAATGAGGATGTATTTGTCCTATCCTTGAAAACGATGGTGTACACTCTTAGGAGGCCACCAAAGGTATGATTCAAGACTCCTTGTCGACAACATTCTCATTTTAGTTCAGCATGGCTACTTTTGAATGAGGTGATGTTTATTTTGTTTCATGCAACGGCCAATTACTTTTATAAACTTTGGAGCAAATGCTTTTTCATAGGTCAACATCGATAATTAAGCTGCTTTAGTTAAACTTTTGGATTCATTTCTCTCAGTGAAAAAGTTTTCCTCTGTAGAGTCAGCGCATTTCAGTTCCCCTATCTTGAAGTTTACAAATACCCTTCTTTTTCTAAATTCAACTCTTTAACCGCTTAAACTTTTAGATTATGTGGTTTTAGATTAGGTGGTTGGGTTTGTGTCCAAGTCTCTTCTCCACCCATTTGTAAAGAATTGTATCAAAGCAGGCTAAAGATCTGGGTTTGAATTTCATCATCACCCATTAATGGAAATTGTGCACGTCAAATCTTTGATAACACAAAAGTTCACTTGCATGTGAGGGAGTGTGTTGAAGATAAATTTTAAATGAATAAAAATGTCCCCTTTTCTAACGGTTTAAACATTTAGACGACGTAGTTTAACATTGGGAATTAGTAGATATGTTTGATGCTTAATCAAAAGATGTATATTTTGAGTTGCATCTCTTTGTTTCACCTCGAGTATTATTTGTGCTCTACTAGTCCACAAGTGATGGCTTATGGTACATATCCATTCTTCTCCTACATGTTTTTCTCCGGGTGTTGTCTGTTGAATCTAATAGGCTCCTGTTATTTAAAATGACTGATACCATCACTTCTAATCCTAGAAATTCTGTAGGTGCTTGGTTAATCTCCCTTCTAAGACGTAAGCAAAACCTCAGAATGTCTATTTGATCATAAAATGATTTTGTTTGGGTTTCATTTTTTCCCCCCTTCAGTTTTTTTAACCGCACATTTCAGAGGATCCACAAGTACTGCCCACTTGTTCGCCACTCATTTCATGAAAAGTAAAGTTTTAGCCAAATTTGATGAAATCCAAACAAAGGCTATATATCCTGAATATCAGAAGTCAAACTAAGGATTTGGAGAAGTACTGTTGGGCCATGAAGCCTTGTTCCCAATAATTTAGGATCAGCTACATGAATCCTTTTTTACTATTCCGTTTGGATCATTGCTAGAATTACTGGGATCCCCATATCCTTTGCAACTAAAACAGGCTATATCAGTTTTGGTCTCTTCCTCCCTCTTCAACTTGCTAATTTGCAAATTTGAACCTTGATTGCATGCTATGCCGTTATGCATATTTGCACACACTGTGATTCCCCTTCTATGACAAGATTTTTATTTTTGAAGTCTTATTTTTTGAATGTTCATATGATTGCAGCACTTCGAGGATTTAGTAACAGGTCATTTCCGTTGTCACGCACATGATATTCTTTCGGCATGTAGAGCATACATGGGGGGTGCAGTAGTTGGTTCCGTGGTCAAGGGAAAGATCCTGGATGGTAGCAAAAAGAGCACCTCCTCAGAGTTTGCAGCTTCTATAAGGAGAATGATAAATGGTCTCGTTTCAAACTTCACAAAGATTGGTGCAGAAGACTGTGAGCAGTTTCGCTGTTCTTGATAATAGTTTCTCCTGTGGGTCTTAAAATAACGCGTGGGAAGGAGGATGGTAACTTGACTTGTCGATGCGTTCATCTATTTATGGTTTTTTATTGGCATTTTAGTACAAAATGACTCTCTTTGAGATCCCAAATGTGTAAATATGTTAGGATGGTATAGGCTTGAGGACAAGTCTTCCTACTGGATATGGTTCTTTGCCTTGCATTTCTGACTAAATCGTCCAGTACTTTGTCGTATGCTTGGAGCAATGAATAATAGCATTCTTATCTTGTTTGATTGTTACTAATCACAATGCCATATAGAAATGCACTAATGAGTAATAACATGCATGGTTTGGTTGAATTGTTCAACATATTGCTTCAAATGCTCGTCTTCTTTAATATAATATACCAGCACATCATAACAGGAGTAGACTGTGGGTGAAAATTCAGTCGTTATACTCATTAGCGAAGAGATTTTATATTTTATTTATTTAAATAGTTAAATATGAAACTACGAAATAAATCACTAAAATCTTGGGGTAGGCTTTTAGCGTAAATCAAGAGAAATGAACTTTGGAATTCCCTTGTATGTAATTGCCGAAAGTACAAAGATTGAATTGTCACATTCATAGCAAGCTACCAAGTTTGACGGAAATATCTCTCTTCCTTAGTCGTGCTCAATCCAACATGCCACACTTTACATCTGTCACGTCATTTAAAACCCGCGTTTTTTCCAATGAAGTTTGAATATATTTTTATGCTTTTTTACACATTAAATAATGTGACAATAATATCACTGTCACTATTATATAAATCGATGACCATCTAGAGTCTAGATGGATAGTATTATTCTTCCAATTAAGTTCTATATGAAATGATTGTGGAGGTCGAGAGATGAACCTGCACCAAATTTTCTAACCTTCAAGCGCCGACCTAAACAACTCAATTGAGAGCCCCGTGACCGAAAAAAGAAAAATCCAGCATACTTTGGGAATTTCTATTTATCAAGAGACTAAACACTGAATAGACTTAAGATTTATAGTTTATAATCCTTTCTAAATGTCACTGTCCAACAATTATGATTTTGAATTTAAATACATATGCCTCTGAAAATGTTTCAAGACTGGATCCCTTTACATTTTCCGTCCACAAAATGAATATAGAAACCACCACTACCATTAGAAACTGCCACAGTTCGGACACAATACCACGCAAAAAAGTTGTAGCCCAGCAAAAGAATGAGTCGATAATAATGGTTCTGAGTAATAGAATGGGGTTCGAGTAGACGGGTTCCTCTTCAACAATTCAGAAAAAATGCTGGTATAAAATATATGTATTAGTCCAGAAAATGTAGTGGAACCAATTTCTTTCCTTAGGTGATGCAGAAGGATGGAAATCTCTGAAACTGCTAAAGCATCTCCTGACTACTTATTTCGTCCTTTTCTTGTTGGAGGAACCTATTATAATTTCAAAACAAAAGCATCAATTAGAGCCAATAGAGACTAATTAATTCAGTAGCCAACTTAAAATATATTAGATGCCATATTGTTCCACCTTGCACACAATTATTCGATTATAAGTTTGTATCAAATGTAAAAACATAAGCATACGAGTAATTCTTAACCACCACCACCCCAGTAGTGGGTCTATGTTAGAAAAAGATGACATGAAGAATATGGTTCCAATATGTCCTTGAATTCAGCTATGTCCAAGAACAGAGGTGATTAATATTTGCTTAGGTCAAGAAAGGCTGTGAAAACCTCAAAGAATTCCCCAGGAAGTCGTAACAGTAAAAATAAAGCAAAAATGGCTTTCAAGAAATTATCTGCAAGGATAAGAAATATACCAAGTTTAGGGGGAGGAGCACTCCGTTTTTCCCAGCTCAGCGCTCAACATATGGTGGAGAAGCATATCAACTCTCTGACTCCTCGTCTTCGTGCTGCAAAAATTGGGGGAAAACAGGAAAATGTTGATTTGGATTAAGCTTCATTATAAATTTATAAAGGGAAATTTAAGAAAAGTATCGAGTCAATTACACATACCCCACATTACGTCGTCGTCGCTCCTTTGGATTTTCAACCTGGATTGTGAAGGAATACAGGTTGATTTAGTGGTGCTTACATATCAATTCAAAATCACAAGTATGGACATGAATGGCTGTAAGGTAAATCATCTATACAAATCCATGAGTAATGGGCCGAATAACAAACCCACATACATGAATGTGCTTCTTTCCAAGCTACAGCAACGCAGAGCTCAATCAGCTTCAAAATTTTGTTTACTCCAGCAAAACCATAATTTAAAATAGGGATGCTAACACTTTATGTAGAATTATCATCAAAAATGAATATGATTGCATCACATAATATTCTACAGATTAACATGTGAAATGTTACTGGAAATTGGAATCATTCTTTTCCATTAGGGACTCAGAGATGATAAATAAACTGTGCTACCTATTACTTTCCCATATGTAAGTACTCACACAGAATGCATTATCTGAATATGGACAAGAATCTTGAAAAGGTGAACAGGTATGATGAAATTCTTTAGAGATGCTAAATTAATTAAGATTTCCTTTTTTACATATAGAGCATGTCTGGCTAAGCTTAAAAGGTGCTTATTATATACTTACAACAAAAATAAGCACCTTTTAAGATTAGCTTTGCTAAATATGAAAATAATCTGGAAATCATTTGCATTTCTAAGATACTTCCTTCCAAAGTAGAAGACACAGTCTATAATGCACTTGAAGACATTAAATAAATGACTTATTTCTCTCACAACTTAAGATTAAAAAATTAGGTGTTCAATTAACACTGTATCAAAGCTACACTTGAAAAAATATTGGACAAGTCATGTTTATATAGCTTTCATCAATTCATACACTATTCCCTTGTTTGTGCCGTGACTGCATCTTTTTTCTGTTCCTTGATTGAGCCAAAGTGCCTTTTAATTGATTGACCTCTTCACGTACAAATGGGAGTTTCATGGGCAAGGAGTATTGCCTAGTCCACATTGAAAAAATTATAACCTCCCAAATGAGCACGAGTCTGGTGATCTTTCCACTAATTATTAGTGGTTTTATTTACAAATCCACAAGCTTAATTATGCGTATTTTATTATGGTATAAGATCTTGGTCTGCATGAACCACATGAGACTTAAATACAATTCTTAGGTAGTTATAACTAAATGGGCTATACTCTTAACAAACACTACATGGACTCTTCACATGGCTAAACTATCACTTGTTTCTTTGACCACAATAGAAACTCACAAATTCTTCACTAACCTTGCCAATTGCATCTTCACATTTCTCAGAAGTTTCAAGATCCATTTCAGCGAAAAAAGCCTCCAATACAAATGCCACAACCTGAAATGATATTTTTGAAAAGATTATGAAGTTATTTTTCACAATATTGACAGAAAGGGATTCAGTAAAACAAGATAGATAGAATGAATTTCAATAATTCCTGAAAAGGTCTGACAAACAAAGCACTTCAAAATTATAAATAAATGGTGATGAATTTGAAACTCAAGTATCTCAGTTTAAGTCTCTTGATTTCAGCTTTACTATTTGTTTTGGCAATCTAACAAGGAAATCTTAACTAACTTACAATAACCATTTGAGATCACAGAAGAAGAAAATCTCCTCTGCCTGTTCCCACTTTTCTATAAAGGAAAAAATTTGAACGGAAGGGTCCATTCCAAAAGAAATAATAAAATCCTTTCCTCTTCTAAATGTTTGCACTATTAGATAATTATCATGCAGAAATGTCTAAAATTCAAACTAAAGATAAATTATCATTATACTTTTAACTCAGCTAACTCAATAAGACAAATTAGCTTAAATGAGTGTCCATGACTAAATAATGAAATACACGTGGATATCCATTAAATGAAATCTAGAACTCCCATGCTAGTCCTGTAATTTGTTTAATCCATATTACAATGAGGCAAATGATGCTTGTTAACATTTCTCATCTTTTTCTTTTTATAACACCCGCACCCAAATATCTAGGTCTAATTATGAGAATTGAAAATTTAGGGGCTCAGCTGAGGGTTAATCCATCTTTTAGCAAACTTAGTATAAATGCTAATGCCCACACGTTTTGCTCTTTGAAGAAGGGTTGAATGCTTGGTCAAATCATTATATAGAAATCCTTGATATATGCTTTTTTGTCATATTCATGATTGACCAAACATAGGGTAATGTGTAGTGTGAATGCATGTGTATATAAAATGTAGTATTCATGTGAGGAATGAGGGAGATATTCTTGCTCATTTCACAAATTTCAAGGAACAATTTTCAATGCTAGAATTAATAGCATTTCCACCATCATGGGTTTTTCCTTAATGATGCATGCATAGTCTTGTCCTATTTAAACCCCTCATTCACATTCACATGCTACCACTCAATATTATTTTTTCAGTCCAAATAATATACACATATACACGCACATAGACAAGGTGGAAATTCGAAGAGAGATCAAGCAATTTTATTCAGTCTCTATCACTCTTTCTTTTAAATTTCATTGTAAGTATGCTACCTCTGTTTGGATTATTATTATGTTATAAATTTCAAGAAAATTATTATGGGTCCCATATGGTACAATATGATTATAATTATGTTAATGGGACCGGAGTTTAGTAGCGCTACACATAAGAATTCTTACCACCTATGTTCGGTAAAATTCTTGTGCCTCCATTATGTTGATTATGATTTATGCTCCTTTAAATTATACACGATAATAATTCATGGCATACTTATGGAGATTTTATAAATCTCACTCGATGATATTTCCACTTTCAGGCAATTGATGGTTCGAGACAGTCAACATGGAGATGGCAACAGGCTAGGATTTAATAAATTATATTGTGTTTGAAACACAACTTTTTTCTTTTTCTTTTCTTTTTTTTTTTTGCTATACTAAGACATTATTTAGGCTATGTTTACCTCAATGCATTATTCTTTAATATTAAGATTTCGCAATTAATTATTGAAGTTAAAACTGCTTTTTATTTACTTAATGAGTAAAATCGTTTCTTGTTATTATTTAAGTTCCTATAAAAAATCGAATTTTATTTAGTGACACTCGAATAGTCAAGGATTCGCGTCGTCTCACTTTTTCTCTATTTTCACCCTGCTTTATAATCACATTAGCTAAATTCCGCATCATCTATAATTGAGAAATTTCAAAGAAATTGATGAGTAAAAGTATATACGGACTGTTTAAGCATATAAAGCCCTTGTTTGAGCCCCATTTTCGTAGGAAACGTATTTTGGAATAGTGATTTTTTTAAGAATGTGTGGTTAAAAAATAAGAAAAAGTTTTCGATTTATGTGTAAAATTATTTTATGGGAAAATGTCTGGTTGAAAATGAGTTTTTGAAAAAATGCGGGCCAAACATAGGAAAATTGTTCTCCAAAAGTTCAAGTTTTCAAATGCAATGTGAAAAGTTCTCCCCAAATTTCTTGATTTAAATAGCAATACTGAACATAAATACACGTTCTATCAAATTTGTTATTATTATAAGAAGCACAACAACACAAACATGTCAGTGAAACTACCTAGTATTTCAATTGACAGAGGCAGTAGGACAGGACCCTGGCAATTAGCTACAACTTACCAAATTCAGTAGTAGTAAGATTGTAATAAGATAGAAGCTGACGAAGTATGCATAAGACCATGCAGTTCCAGTCAAATCCTTGTAGCTCTGAAATTTCAACCATCAGTTATTACAATCACATAATGGAAAATGACATGATAAGACATTATTGCCGCTATACTACACATTGCAGCTGTCCATTAACAATTTAACAGGACCTTCATTTATAACATTTAGGTACAATGCCAAGTAAAAATGAGGATATGGATTATCATAAGTTTTGGCATATACCTATGTATGTAAATAAAATCTATTCCAAAATAAACTTAGGCTCCTTAAAAATATCATCCAATTCAAAAGAGCTGATCTCCACCCTCACACCCTTTCTATGTGAACACACACTAAAAAATGAAAAAGAAAGAAAAGAAAGGAAGATGAAAAGGGTAAAAAAATTCTCTTCTAATATGGTAGCACGTGTATGTCCACTAATAAACTATATTATAGGTTGATAAATGTTCAGCATAGTACACAGACGAGGAATTTTACATTCCTTTTTTTTTTTTCAAACATCGTTTTTCCCTTTCCTGTTTTTCCTCTATATTGGCTAACATATTCCTGCAAGACTGCTTATTTGAGGAGTAAATTGCTCAGATTCAGGACATCATTGGTTGGGTAGCATGATGGACAATACCTAAGGTGAAGAAAAAAAGGAACTATTTGGAATAAATACATGTGTTCTTTATCATATCTTGATCTCATAATTGTCTTCTAAGCGTCTGAGACTGTAAAGCTTGTCTACGAGCTAACCATTACTGATCTCATATTTTTTAATTACGTTGCTCAAGTAATAATATTTCAACCTATACTAAATTGACCAATTCTGGGACTCAAGCTCACTACCGCCACTGCTAGATAACAGCCCTGCCTTCCCTGAAGAAGGCACTCCATTATTTGTTGTTCATAACAAATATTATAAACCCATATCAATTGAAGTATGCAATTGAAATGAAACTTTGTTCCACTCAAATGGTAAATACTGAAAAGAAGATGGTGTAAAAAAAAATAAGAATAAATAAATAAATCATTGCTACAGTGAATGATCATTCAATCACAGAAGATGCTGAAAATCATGATTTATGTGCAATACCTGTATCCACAATTGCCAGTTCCCCATAACTAGTAGATTGAAAAGTGTTACCATCCCATTTGGGTAGTCATTGAAGTTGAAGAGTAAGTAGCTTAAATTTGTCAAGGAATTAGAAACAGGAAATTGATAATTAATGGAGAAATAGCATCTCAACAAGAATAAATTATTTTCGTTGGCAATTTGTACAGGTAGAGTTAATGATGGATATAATGGAGTGGTGCAATTCAAAATTCATTACGACTGAGTGCTAGTTATTATTTTTATTTTTTGTTATTGATTGAAATTTTATTGAGCTCAAAAAATGAAGATGCTCGAATAGATAATACATCTTTACCGATTAAATTAAGATAGCCATAATATTGAGATGGATTGGATTAAGATTAGAATTCAGTAAAATTGTTTTATAAAATCTACAAGAGCATCATCATGATGAAGGATGCTCATTATCATTGAGATCGGTGCCTTCAAGATCTGGATTACCAGCATTGACAATCCCCCCAAAGATCTGCAAATTGAAGAAGAAAATAAATGCTTCACAAAGTTAAAGAAATTAAGGAAATGAAACAGGAAGAAGTATCCATATTTTTATGAACAGGTCGTGTCCTAATAAGCAGCTACACTTTGCAGACCGCCAATTACATCTACTAAATAGAAATGAACTCAAGAACATTATCTTCTAAAGTTGTGAAAAGTACTCCTCAAGTAATATCAAGCTAAAGGGAATTAAAAGAAAGATTCAAAATACATTATAAGAAGCAATCAGGTACCTGTACACCAAGAGAGCAATAAATGCACATGACACAGAATATGATCCCCAGATATGGCATTAAACTTGGTATTAGAGCGAAAAATGTTACAACAAAGGCCCGGTAACGCTGAATGTGCAACAATAGCCTAATCAATCTTAACATTCTTGCTATAAGAAGATACCGAATCCTGTAGGCAAAAGTAGGTTTTACAAGTAAAAACAATTTCACATTACAATCTTATAAAAAGGAAACAAAAAAATAAAGAGCTTTTAAAATGTACCTGTGATTCGTCAGGAAATTAGAGAAGAAAAAAGAAAGAAGATACTATATAATTCCATGGTATGGCAAATTTATGTTAATCTAGATTATCAGCTTGAATAAAATATATTTTCTTTCTACTCTTTTTCCACAGAGGAGACTAAAAAAATGGCAATATGGAATTTCCAATCATATGCGAAAGCTTATCCTCACCATTCACCATTGGACAGAAAAGTCAGGCCATGGGGAGACACGAAAGTTGCCGTTTCTCCAATAACTGCAAAAGAAAAAAAAAAGAGGGCAACCAACCCACTCTCCAACTCAACCTATCAACCCATATAAAAGGAAAAGAGAAAGGAAAGAGTCTTTTTATTTTCATACATTGGAAGAAAGGAAAAGCCATATTCCATAAAAAATAAATAAATAAATAACAACATAATATTAATCACTTAGTTGAATAATGTATCAACCTAAATGTAAGAAACTTCTCCTAAATGCCTAGAGAGAGCTTAACTGGCCCCGCCAGTAATTCCACTCATTTGGATGAAGAAGGGGAAGGAAAAAAAGAAAAATGTTTGTGGAAAGAGCCAATAATTAGTTCCCAACGTGGGCTGGAATCCGATAAATAAATCTGTTCATAAAAGAATCGCAAAGGTTTTAAAAGTTACATAGGAAAACTCATAGAAGTACTAGAATTGTAGAAATTGACCAAGGTATTCTGATATGCCAAGTAAATTGTCTAACACAATCACCTCAACTAAGGACTGTCGAAGTAATTGTTTATGGCTCATAAATAAATTAAATTAGCACAGCCTATTCTGCAGAACTCTTCACTTATTGACTTGGTTGCTGTGCCATTCTCTTTATTGTCACCGTACTTGTTTTCATGTGACTCAACACAGTCGATACACAGTAAATATATTAATCAAATTGGTTTGAAAGAAACTGAACCACTCCCTTAATCCATCTTTTATAATGTTATGCAGCTTCTTCGCGTCATTACAACTTCCACTAGTGTTGCCCCAATTAGCAGTAAGTTCATTGCAGAAGTACTTAATATTATTACAGAAGGATAAACCTAAATGAATGAATAACAGTCAAGCTAAATTAGAAAGCATCAACCTACAACCTGATTATCTCAACACACATTTCATTTGCCTACTTGGTGATCTTTTTTACCCAAACACATTAGTTCAACCCTTACAAAATATAAGATAAAAAAAATGTGCCAAGGGTTGAAGACAAGATTTATGTAAATATATGTGGCCCATCTCTTTTAGATGTGATGGTTAACATTGAAGACATTAATATTTAAATGATATGCATGTGACTATATCTAATAGCTTGAGCTTTTAGAACAAGTAATTCAACAATATATAACAGCGGGTAAAGGCTCTAGATTTAAGTCTCGTCACCACCCATTCAATGACATTGTGAACGTATTATGGGAAAAAAATTATGCCCAACCTACACGTAAGTGTCTTCCTATCTAATAAACTAAGATTTTATATAAAGTAATTCAAAAGTTAACATGGTGTCAGATCCATGCAAAAGTCCTAGCTTCAAGTCTCACCGCCACCCATTATTAAAATTTGACACCTGTTAGACTTTGATGGTGATGGGAAATGTTAACATGGCTGACACATGAAATGGCGTGTTGAAAAATAGATTTATATGAATATACGTGGCCCATCTCAACTTAAGATTTTGGATGTGATGGTAGTAACACCACATATTCTTCCTTGTAAATATCCATAGAAACTAAGTTGAAAATATATATAAGTACCAACTTGTAGTCTTTGTTATTGTTCTGGACTAAAGTGTAAAGTTTCTTTTCTTCTTGTATATATTTATTGGTTTACATTGATATAATATAATGATAATTTTACTCCCCCAAATCACGACATGGTATCATAGCAACAGTAACCCGATCCCTTCTCGGCACTGATTCCGGCTCTTCTCGGTTACCCAGACGCCGGCGACGTCTTCGACTGCCGGCTGCCTACTCTTGCTCTCTATTGTTACCGGCTATTGCACTTTGCGAGCCTGTCACTTCGCGAGCCGTTCGTCGCCTGCCTCTTCGCGAGCCGTTCGTCGGCACTATTGCACTTCGCGAGCCTGTCACTTATCGAGCCATTCGTCGCCTGCCTCTTCGCGAGCCGTTCGTCAGCTATTGTTCACGGTTTCGTACCTCCGGCAGCTTCTCCCCTGTTTCACTGTCATTCCGGCAGCTTCTCTACCTCCAATCGCTGTCATTCCGGCAGCTTCTCCCCTGTTTCACTATCATTCCAGCTATTGTCTTCGTGATTCCTTCATGGTTGTGGCACAAGTTTTTCGAAATTATGACTGATAACAAGGTAGTTACATCATTAATCCATGAGACATCATCTCCAATTCACATTAAGTTAGATGGTACTAACCATCGTGTGTGGTCAAAATTACTGGAGATGCATATTACTGGCCGGAAGAAGAGAGTCCACGTTTTTGGTGGACAAACTGTACCGAAGGAAAATGATAGTAGCTATGGTGAGTGGGTGGCAGATGATGCTATCGTTAAGTCTTGTCTGATCAACTCAATGACTGATGCTCGTGGCACACTTTGTTCAGTTTGACACAGCGAAAGATGTGTGGGATGCGGTTAAGAGAAGTTATCTTGATGTCTCTAATTCGTCACAAGTTTATGAACTAATGAAAAAATCATTTCAGCTGCGGCAAGAGGGGCGGCCTCTTGTCACGTACTACACTTAAATTAATTCCATTTTCTTGGAGCTTGACTATCGCAGACCAAATCCTATGAAGTGTGATGTCGATGTTGATGCGTTAAAAGAAAGATGTGCTGAAGACAGGATTTATATGTTTCTAGCGGGACTCGAACATAGCTTAGATCAAGTGCGTAGTCGTATTTTGGCTACTACACCCCTTCCAAGCTTGGAAGAGGTGTTCTCAATTGTTCATCGTGAGGAACAGAGACAACTCACCATGGGGCCGAAAGTCATTCTGAGACGTCTGCATTGGCAGTAAAAGGGTTCAATCCTCGATTACGAACCCCTATTCAATCCACTGAAACTTGTTCATTCTGTCACCTTAAAGGGCATACTGCTGACAATTGCTTCAAGAAGAATGGCTATCCAGACTGGTATTTAGCAAAGAGGACAGAGAGGAAAGGTGGAATATACTCTCAGGCCATGCGCTCATCCGCTGCTTCTACTTATGCACCTGCACCTACCTCTACTGTTTCCCATGTTGCTCGATCATCTTCTGGGGAAGTAATTTTTGGGTTGCAATCTACTTCTACTGCATCTGATTTTTGGGTTATAGATTCTGGAGCTACCGACCACTTTACCTGTAATCCATCTACATTTGATTCCTTGACAACTCCACCTGATCAGTCTGTCCAAGTGGCTAATGGGACTCCTGTTAAAGTTACTGGGGCAGGAAGTGTCTCGTTTTCACCTACTTTCTCTCTCTCATTTGTTTTACTTGCACCAACTTTTTCCACTAATCTCTTATCTATTAGTAAAATTACAAAGCATCTTGATTGCTCTATCATCTTTTCACCTACTAACTGTGTATTTCAGGACAATCGAACGAAGATGACGATTGGCAC
>CAIGRP010067475.1:0-17047 GCA_903798385.1 Fraxinus cuspidata | reverse complement strand
GAAAACCGTAAGTGAGAAAAAAAAATAACGATGGAATGAATATGGGGTTATTTGGTTCACTATATTCGGTTTATCTAATTCTTAAAATTTAAGCAGTAAACATGTATGCAACAATTATAATAACGTGTGTTGTCAAAATAAATTTATCGTTTAAGAGAAATTAGATACCTTACAAAAATTTGAAAAAACAACAGGTACGCAAAACATTACTATTGTGACCAAAACTTTAGTTTGAACTCTTAGGAAGAGTCGTAGCAACTTAATATAACTCAAGATTATACAAGAAAAAAATATTTTAAAATGAAACACAAGATTTACTTTATTTTATTTTCTGGGTCGCTACAAGTATGCCCTCTCATTTGGATCTATGCAATCGAAAGCAATTGGGTCGAGGAAAGCATATATTACCTCAACACCTCTTCCAAAGAATAGGTACAGAGACTGTGTATCCCTTCATTTAGGACAGCCTCACTCACCGCCATTCATCCCGACCTCAAATAAAAACCCCTCACATAGGATTCAGGCACTAAGAGGTCTATGGTTTTTGATTCCTAATGTTTGCCCTAATGTCGACTAACTTTTTTTCCCATCATGATCTCAACAATATTCAAAGCTCCCATTTAATACTATAATCTACAGGGCCCTCTAGTATGTTATGCCCAGACGCCATCACCTCAGCCACCTCCTTAGACGTTAGAATGTTTGGGACCTCGACTTCAGAGAAGTCATCCTCAAATCCCTCTTCGTCTAGGGCCCTTATCAAAATGAAAATTAAATTTTAAAGATTTAATTTTTAATGGAAGAAGAACAATAAAGATGGAGAAAGTGCATAAATCAAACAAAAATTACTTAAAATAATAGTCTGGTTGTTGGAATTTGAATGAAAACCTCGAATAATACTTGCTAAAATACTCAAAAGCTTACCAAAAATCTCTCAAACATGATACTCCAAGAATTGGTTTTTAGAAACTTTTTCGAAAATAGACTTAAATCAACTCAGTTAAGAACAAGTTGATCAACTAATAATCGTAATAAAAAAAAAGCAAGTAGATCAATCAAATAATAAATATAGCGATAAGTAAAAGGGTAGAGAGAATGCAAGCGATATAATTGTGGAGGTTCGATCAAATCAATGATCTACGTCCTCCGTTACCAAGCTCTTCAGCATGAGCAAGACCTTTTCACTATATTGATTGACTTATGGTGTAATCCAACCTTTTATAATGCTTTCAGTGACTTACAAACAAGGAACACCGATCCTTATACAATATTGAGCTTTACGAGACTTCAATATGACCCACACTATTGAGCTTGACTGGACCTCAATATGAACCACAAATTTAAAGAGAAATGATTTTACAATTTGAAATTTCTCTCTTCATAAATGATATACACAAATTAAGTACAAAAAGAGAAATAAGCTAACACTAAAATGAATAGCAATGAATGAAATTTAAGTCTTAAATGAGAAACCTTCAATGAAAAAGATGGTTTTCAAAAGTCGATTCAATCAATCAAAAGTTTTCAAAGTAAATGATTGAAAATTAAATAAGATGCCAGCTCAAAGAGTTTTGCTCAAATATTTCTTACTTTTATGCTATTAAAATATGTTGTAATGAATGCAAGAAGTAGATGTAGTTATAGAGCTCAAAATATAAAAAAATCTATAAGTTCAGATGACTAGTTCGGTTGACGGTCTCTTGTCTAGATGATCAATATAGCCATTTGTACAGTAAAAATCAGAGGTTATAACAGTCAAATTTTGGACTATTGAAAACTTCCAATCGACCGTCTCTTTTGGTCAGTTGACCAGCCAATAGTCCGTTATTTTTACGTTTTGGCCCCATTTGTTCCGATTCAAAGGCATGTACTTTTGGAAAATAATTTTAACTAACTTTTCAAGAAAAATGGTAATTTTCAATTTCAAATATCATTTTAAAATTCAGTTTTATATTTGATAAAAACATTGCATTAGAATGACTTTTAATGCACAAAATTTTTTGCATAGAAAGATTTTAATGTTAAGCATTACACTTTATTTAAAAAAATCAAGTCTTCAATCTTGCTTCAAAGTTTGGCTCTTAAGTTCTTAAATGTGTGACTTCGATCTCGACCTCCTTTAAGAGTCCAATTTGAAATGATAGTTTTTGATCTTTGTCGACCATCAATCTGTTTTCTATCATATGCTTTGAAAACCTATAATCACTTGAATTCAACTTTTTTAATAAATAAGATTAACTTGTTTGTTATAATCAAAACTTTAAGGTTATAAACAACCATAGGTCAACAATTTTTCTCTTTTTGATTATCACAAACAAGATGATTTGCAAAGTAATATTGAACAATTGATAAGGAATATAAATCTTAAATTTTTCATGTAATCGACATATTCCCCATATCTTTTACAAACCAATAGTCATTCATTCATAGTACGTGTTTATCGAGGCAAGCATTTTAATCATATCCATCTATCACATTTTCGTCAAGCATATCATCCATCTATCACATTTTCATCAATCATATTATTTCATGTATATTCCCCCTTTTGTCATAATAAGAAAGATATAGCATTTGAGATCAAAATATAACCATAGAAAACTATAAAGATTCTTCATTAAGTTTGCATGTGATGCCTAAAATTCAATATATAAGATATCACATGCATAGGCACATCAAGACGAAATTTAAAGGTATAGAGAAGTTAGACCAACATAAGGGACTAAAAAATACATATGTATAAGATTTATACCTAAGACTCCGGAGGAGGCAGTGGTGGTAAAAGTGCATCGAACTGAGCATAAAAGGCATTTTGTTGCCTCTTGTTGAGTATTGTAGTAAGCATAAAAGGAATCTTGTTGAGCATATATCACCATTTGTTGTGTTTATATTGCAACTTGTTGAACTTGAAATCAGTGAAGCATCCCGCTAAGCCCATTGATAGAGGATGTAAGTGAATTAATGCTTCTGTTGAGAAGATTGTCATGATCCTTATAAAAGTAAAATAGTCGGTAGGTGGAGAAGCAATCAAACCCAGGATGTCATGAGAAGGACTGAAACCAGTGGTATGTCATCATCATGATTATTACCAATGTCGTCTTCATCTCATTTGAAGAGTAAAATCGAAGGTCCTAAGTCCAGATCAAATCCCTCAGTACTCATTGCCCGTTCTCCTTGACAATTTTCATGTGTTTAAGAGTATGAGTGTTGAAAATATCAATGGGACGGATTGAAATGAAGATATCATAGTTTAAATGAATTTTAAAGTGTTTAAAGATTTTAGTAAGAAGCATGCCAAAGGGTAAGGCTTCAATACGAGTGGCAGAATGAACGATTCATGTGATCAAACACAATTGTTGGAAAATATAGTTTTCAACCAAAAATGAGTCAAGAAGAAATAGGTCGAAGTGAGTAACTTCGTTAGGATGACCTTTCCTAGGAAGGATCACGTGCGCAAAGTTATTTTGCAAAACTTTACAAGGAAAGTAAGTTGGTTTGAATGAGTTTTATCGCTTGTTCAAAATTTTTCCCGGTCACTCTACGACATGTAATGATAGGATTATAATTTTCAAAGGTTGGGTGAGCCATATGATGAAAAAATTTGATTCTGACATTCTTTGAGCTCAAGGAGATAACTTAAAAGGGTTTTGGTAATTGTAATCCTTTTGCCTTTTGAGAAAACAAGAAATGCTACCAGTTCAATAAGTATAAACCATATTTTCAAAAAAATCTTTCATAAGCTTAGGATATGCATTTTCTCTCATAAATACAACTGAGACCCAACCCATGCTTATAGAGCATTCGTCAACATGAAATACAGGTGCTCAAATAGTAAAATCCGCAAAATCGACGGTCTTACCTATAAGAATGGGTGATTTATCAAAAGGGTTTTCTGGCACCTCAATTTCAGCCTCTGATGAAAGAGTTGACAACCTCTCCCTCCTTGGTTTCTTTGCTAGCATTTTGACCTTTGGCATGATGAAGATATGTAAAAAACGTGTAAGTAAAATCTCGGAAGCAGTTGACAATCAAAGTGAGAGAAATGAAAGTCATGGTGGAAGAAAAGTGGGGTTTTTAAGAGTTTTGAAGTGAAAAAGAAATGGACTTTTGAAATCTTGTTAAGATTTTGAAGATTAATGGTGAATATAGGGAATTTGGAAGTAGATCTACTAAGAAGAAGAAGAAGAAGAAAAAGAAGAAGAAGAAAAGTGAGAGAAATTGGTGAAAAATAAGCGTTTGAAGCCTTTTTTTTTCCTTTTTTAAAACCTTCTAGGTTTTCGGCCAACCGCTTCTGATCAACCAGATGTCATCCGCCCTCTCCCCCTTTATA
The DNA here is from genome assembly GCA_903798385.1 of Fraxinus cuspidata. Lineage (NCBI taxonomy): Eukaryota > Viridiplantae > Streptophyta > Magnoliopsida > Lamiales > Oleaceae > Fraxinus > Fraxinus cuspidata. The sequence goes on along the minus strand of CAIGRP010067475.1, from coordinate 12,720 downwards.
AAACTACACTAAACTAAATATATAATAAATAATGAACAATACCCAAAATAAATCAAGTAAGAACACATGGTATGAATTTAATTTAGTCATGTACTTCGAACTCGTCAATAATGCCCAAACCTCTTTGAATATTTGAGAATCAATCAACGCTAGAGGTTTAGTGAAAATTTTGGCCAGTTGATTTTTCATATTTACAAATTCCAATACAATATCTTTTTTTTTGTGCATGATCTCTTAGAAATTGATGTCTAATCTCAATGTATTTCATTCGAGAATGCAATATGAGAATTTTTGATAAATTTATGGCACTAATGTTATCACACATGATAGGTATATGATCAAATGATAAATAATAACCACTGAGGGTTTGTGTCATCCATAATGTTTGTGCACAGCAACTAGTAGTCAAGATATATTCGACTTTGACAGTAAATAATGTAAGGAAATTTTGTTTCTTATTAACCCATGACACAAGTGTAAAGCCTAGAAAATGCCATGTTCCGCTAATGCTTTTGCAATTAATGGTGCAACCGACCCAATTGACATTTGAATAGTTAAGTCAATGTATGTGCCCTTTGGATACCAAAGGCCTAAGGTTCTTGTGCCACTAAAATATCTAAAAATTCTTTTTATGGCACTAAGGTGTGATTCTTTAGGATTTGATTGAAACCTAGCACATAAACACACACTAAACATAATATTGGGTCCACTTGTGGTTTAGTAAAAAAGCAATCCAATCATACCTCGATATTTAGTTATATCAACGGAAATACCTTGATCATTGTTGTCCAATCTTATGGATGTGCTCATCGGAGTGTTCATTAGCTTCAAGTCTTCAATTTCAGATCTTTTGAACATGTCCAATATATACTTATATTGACTAATAAATATCCTATCATTAGTTTGTTTAATTTGGAATGCAAGAAAGAATTTGAGTTCTCTCACGTGCCCATTTCGAACTCTTTGCTCATACATTTAGAAAATCCTTCAGATAGAGAAATATTAGCTACGCTAAAAATAAAATCGTCAACATAAATTTGAATAATAATCCTATCATTCTTTTTGGCTTTGGTAAAGAGGGTAGTATCCGCTTTCCCCATTGAAAAATCGTTTGAAAGTAGAAATTTGTTCAATTTTTTATACCAAGCTCTAGGAGCATATTTTAAATCGTAAAGAGCATTTCTGAGTTTAAAAACATAATTTGGATACATGTGATCTTTAAACCAGGGGATTGCTCTACAAGGACTTCCTCTTGAATATAACAATTTAGAAATGCACTTTTAACATTTATTTGATAAAGAGTGAATCGTTTATAGTAAGAAAATGCAAGACGCATGCGAATGTAGTCCAATCTAGCAACCGGTACAAAATTTTCCTGAAAATTGATGTCTTCTTCTTGATTGTAACCTTGGACCACTAATCTCGACTTGTTATGTAAAATTATCTCGTTTATTTCTAAAAACCCATGTTGTATCAATGACGGTTTGATTATTTGATCTAGCGACCAAATCTCAAACATGATTCATTTTAAATTGATTTAGTTCTTCTTACATAGCTAGAATCCAAAATTCATCAAACTTAGCTTCTTTGAAATTTTTTGGTCGAATTTGCAAAATGAAAGCACAACTGTTAAGATGATTTTTAATAGAACCTCTAGTAATGATACCTTTGGATTGATCACCAATAATAAGTTCCTTTGAGTGAGAATGAGCAAACCTCCATTCTTTCGGTAGAGTAGGGTCAATTAGTACTTCGAAAGGTTCTACTTCACCTTGTTAAATGCTTGTTTATTCATTGTGTTCATCTTTTGGATCTTCCTTGTTTTGAACATGAATATTCATTTGTTCGAAAGTAATTTTTAGCCCTACATCATTGGCAATATCTTTCTTGCGATCAAGATTATTAGTTTTATCAAAAGTAACATGCATAGATTCTTCAACGACTAGCGTTCTTTACTATAATTTTTGCTAACCGATGAATATCTTAGAAAGATTCCAACATCGAATTTTGAATCAAATTTTCCCAAATTCTCTTTTGTGTTCAAAATAAAGCATTTGCAACCAAATACTTTGAAATAACATATATTTTGAAATCTACTTTTCCAAAACTCATAGGACGTTTTAGTTTTCTTTCTACTAACTAAAACTCTATTAACAATGTAGCAAGTGGTGTTAACGATTTCGGCACAAAAATAATTTGGCAAGCTATTTTCATTAAGAATAATCCTAACCATTTCTTACAATGTGTAATTCTTCCTTTCTTCCACACCATTTTGTTGAGGAGTTTTAGGAGCCGAGAAATTATGTTGAAATCAATTTTCATTACAAAATGTATCAAAAGCAATATTATCAAATTATTCACTATTATCACTTCTAATAGTTGTAATGGAGTATCCTTTTTTCATTTTGAACTTTTTTTAGAAAATATTTAAATACATTCAAAGTTTTATCTTTTAGATTTAAAATTAGTACTCAAGTAAATCTAGAAAAGTCGTAGACAATGATAAATGCATAATGTTTACCACCAAACTAAAGGTTCTAGAGGGTCCGAAAAAGTCCACGTGGAGAAGTTGCAGCAGTTTTGTAGTTGAAGAGTATAGTTTAGATTTAAAAGTACTTTTAATTTGTTTTCTAATTTGATAGGTATCACAAATTTTATCTTTCTCAAATTTTAAATTTGGCAAATTATTGACAAAACAATTTTTGAAATTTTTTTAGAGAATATCCATGCTAACGTGACATAACCTCCTATGCCACAACCAAGTATCATCTTTTAAACTTGATAAATATTTTTCATCACTTTCAAATTCGATATTAATGTTATAAACATCTTCATATCGGCTTCCTATAAATATCACATTTTTTGATGAATCATCCTTAATAAGGCATTTGGAAAAATCAAATTTAATGTGGTATCATTTATCACATAATTGACTAAAACTAAGCAAATTATGTTTGATGTTATCCACTAATAAAATAGTTTCAATTGAAGGAAAAGAATGATTACCAATGTTTCCAATTCCAATTATTTTTCCTTTTACATTATCTCAAAATGTGACATGGACTACATCCTATTTTTTAAACTTTAATAGTAGCTTTTTATCTCTGGTCATGTACTTTGAGCACCACTATCCAAGAATCATTTTCTCTTTATCTTCTTTGGTACCTACAAAAATAATTTAATTTTTAGTCTTTGGTACTCATACAAGTTTGGGTCCTTGGTAGTTAGTTTTAGTAGACTCTTGAATCCACTTGTTCTTACTTTCAAAGTGTAGACTCGTTTTTACTAGACAATTATAAGCAATATGTCTATCTTTATTGCAAAAGCTACCTGTAGTGTTTGAAAGAAAGGAGTTTGATGCTTTGATAAATAAATTTCTAAAAGATATTTGTTTCAAAAATGATTTATATTTAGCTCCTCCTTTGTCAAAAACACACTTTTAATCACCAAGCATTAAATCAAAGTTTTTTTTTTCCTAGAATGAATCTGTAAATATTCTTAGTTAGATCTTCAACCTTTTCTTTTAAAGAAGACTTTTCTTTAATCAAAGAATCATAATAACATTTTCTTTTTTGAGATCCTTAAGAGGTTCTAAAATTCTCTACATTTCATTTTTCAACAAGTAGTGTTTCATTTTAAGAATGTAATGATTTAATGTAAGTTTTTCAAATTTTTGAATTTCATCATAGGAGCTAGATAAATCATCATATGAACATTTTTCAATAGGATTTACCTCATCTTAGAATGCCATGAGCACATGTTATCGACTTTTCTTAACTATCATTTTCGTCTCGATCATCATCATTGCTTTCTTCCCATATCTCTTGAAATTCCTTTTCTTGATACTCATTTTTTTGTTGGACGCTCAGTTCTTTTGTGACTAGGTTTTTCACAGTCATAGCAAATGATTTTCTTGCTTCTTTCTTAACCATTTTCCTCTTTCTTTTGGAATTTTTGGTTATTTACAATCCTGTCCATTTTTTGACAAGAAGAACTAAATCATCGAGCTCTTCATTACTCATATTTTCACATGTAGTTCCTTTTTAAATTATCGATTTTAAAGAAATTTAGCACTTAAGAGGCTCCTTTGATTCTTCTTACTTTTCCTCATTTTCTCCATAGATTAGGTGTTGTTGAGCTCATAAGTCATCAATGTTCCACAAAGTTCTTCCAATGGTTATGAATTGATATATTTGGTATTCTCCATCAACATCCTTAATAAGCTCTAATCTTCCGATAGTAACCTAATAAGCATTTTTCCTATAAGCTCACTATTAGTAAATTTATAATTAAAGCCTTTGAGTCCAATAACATTATCGGTGAAGTCAATAATCATATCCACAATATGTTCATCTGATTTCATGAAAAAGTTTTCAAATTCTTTAACTAAAAGATTAATCTTGGTTTCATCTACTTTACTAGTGTCAACATGAGCAACTTCCAATGTATGCCAAATATAATATACGTAATCATGTGCTAGTGTGATTAAATTCAGTTCTATCTAAAACATAATGACGTAGATTTTATGGCTCTAGCATTTGAAGATATTTTTCTTTTTATCGTTCACGTCATACTCCTCTCTAGGTTTTGTATTGGTTTGATCGGTTTGCCATCAACTTTAATAATCTTTGTAAGCAATTAAGGACCATATTCAACAAATTTCCAAATATCATAATCTATTGATTGAATGTAAATCATCATCTTAACATTTCAATAATTATAATATGCGTCATCAAATAAGGGAGGACAATTTGTAGAAGGCCACTCAAGATTTTGAAGATTGTAGTTAGCCATTACTCAAGATTATAAAATCTTTAAGAGTTAGTACCTTACTCTGATACCAATTGATATCCCAACCATAACTAACCAAGAGAGGGCGAATTGATTTTAGTTTTTTTTTTGAAAAATAGACTTAAATCAACCAAGTTAAGAACATGTTGATCAATTAATAATCATAAGTAAATAAAAGCTTATAGATCAATCAAATAATAAAAATAACGATAAGTAAAAGGGTAGAGAAATTGCAAACGATGTAATTGCGGGGGTTCGATTCAAAACAATAATCACGTTCTCTGTTACCAAGTTCTCTTTTCACTATATTGATTGACTTATGGTACAATTCAATCCTTCACAATTCTTTCGGTGACTTACAAACAAGGAACACCGATTCTTATACAATATTGAGTTTTACGGGACCTTAATATGACCCAAGCTATTGAGATTTACAGGTCCTTAATATGACCCACAAATTCAAAAAGGAATGATTTCACAATTCGAAACTTCTATCTTAATAAATGATATATACAAATTAAGTACAAAGACAGAAAGAGGCTAACAATTTAATGAATAGTAACGAATGAAACTCAATGGTTAGATGAGAAAATTTTTGTGAAAAAGATGGTTTTCAAAAGTTGATTCAATCAATCAAGAGTTTTCAAATTAAATGTTTGAAGAATAAAATAGGATGTAAGCTCAAAGAATTTACTCAAATATTTCTCACTTTTATCTCTTAAGTAATGTTGTAATGAATGCAAGACGTAGATGTATTTATAGAGTTAAAAATGTCAAAAAATCCATAAGTTCGGATGATTTGTCTGGTTGATTGTCTCTCGTCCGGATAAACATTTCAACATTTTGTACAGTAAAAATAAGAGGTCAAAACGGTCAAATTTTGGGTCGTTGAAAACTTCTAATCGATCGCCTCTACGGTTGGTCAATCACCCAAAGTTTTTTTATTTTTACGTTTTGACCCCATTTGATCCAATTCAAAGGTTTGAAAGGCTTGGACTTTTGAAAAATATTTTTAACTAACTTTTCAAAATAAAATATATTTTTCAAGTTCAAATATCATCTTAAAAGTCTTTTTTATATTTGAACATTGCATTAGAATGACTTCAATGCACAAAATTATTATTAATGCATAGAACGATTTTGAGCTTTAGCAATCATTACCAATATTAGTACCTTTACACTTTATCTAAGAAATCAATTCCTCGGTCTAGTTTCAAAGTTTGACTCTTAAATTTTAAATGTATGACTTTGATCTTGACCTGCTCCATGAGTCCAATTTGTGATAATAGCTTTTGATTTTTTTACGACCATCGATCTACTTTCCATCGCATGCTTTGAAAAACTATAATAATTTAAATTAAACTTGTTAGTAAATAAAATTAACTTATTTGTTATAATAAAAGCTTTAAGGTTATAATCTGTTGACCTATAATTGATTTCATCCTTAATGTTTTGATCATAACAAATAAGATTAATATTCTTTCTAACAATTGATTTTGAGTGACAGTAGTTCTAAGTTGAAATCAATCAAACATTTTTAAAATCAACACATTGTAAATAGGACATGAAATGAAGATCAAAGTGGAAGTTAAGCATTCAAATCAACTCATTTGAGACTAGAGTTTTAAAGACAAACGTCAAGAAAAAGCATAAGAGACGACATGAAAGAAAAATTAAGACGAGAAATCTAATAGACAAATTTCGAAGTAAGATCAAAAAGTAGATTGCTTAGTTCAAATATAAAGGTACTAATATTTAGATATTTAGCAATGAATGCTAAAAGATCAAAAATCGTTTTATGCACAAAAAGATTATTTCATAAAAATACTTGCATAAAAATATATTTTTCAAATGGTTAAGTGTTTCAATTTGATGTTTAAATTTTTACAATGTTACTTACCTTGAAAGATAAATTGAAAATGTTCTTCAAAAGCCCACTTTTTTCAAAAAAACAAAAAGAAATAATAAAATAAAGTCAAAGTTAATGGACGTTCGATTGACCAGGTGGACGTCTGGTTCGTCCAATGGTCAAATTTTTAACTGTTCTAATTTCTAACGCATAACATCTAGTTAAGTCATTCAGTTCAATGGTGGATGTCCGGTTGGATCGTTTGGTTGGCTGGAAATTTTGGCGTTTTGATTGCTATAAATATCACTTCACTTTGCATTTATAAAAGAACGATAAGAGAGCTTTCTTGTGAAATATATTTGTGAAAATCTTAGTTGAGCTTACATTTTTACATTCATTTTATTTTTTTTTTCGTGACAAAAACTTTATTTTTTGATCAAATTTTTTGAATCATTTCTCTCATCAAAGTTTCTCATTTCTCTTTGTGCTCAACTTATTTATATCAATCTTAAAAGATATGAATTTTTAAAAAAGATCTTTGTACTTACATTGCATAAATTTTTCTACTTATTAAAGAAGAAGGTCAATTTTAAAGATGACAAGTATCCGGACTATGTTTTCAAACATAGAAACGTTCTTTATGGTTTAAAACAAGCTCCTACTGTTTGGTATGAAAATTGGGCAAAATCCTACTTTCAATTGGTTATTCATTTACAAGCAAAGCTTATCGAGTCTTCAACATAAAAACTTTGATTGTTGAAGAATTCATGTATATAACATTTAGTCCTCTTGATCAAGAGAAAGGTATTAATAATGATATAAGTTTGGAGATTCATTTTGAGCAAATAAAATTCAAAATCAAAATAATAAAGATCCTAAAGATGTTGAAGATCAACATGAAGAAGAAGCAAATGTGCAACTAGATAAAAAAAGAATCTTCTGAAATATAAAGCGATCAATCTCTACCTAAGTAATGGAGTCAAACAAAGTACATCATGGACATGCTCAATAAGTTTGAAATGGAAGAGTTGAAATCAATGAACACTCCAATGAGCTCATCAATCAAACTAGACAAAGATGATCAATGTACTTCCACAAATATAACAAAATATCGAGGTATGATAGGATCTCTCCATTACTTAATCGTAAGTAGACTTGATATTATGTTTTGCATGTGATTATGTACTGTATTTCAAACCAATACTTAAGAATCCAATTATAGTACCATAAAATGAATTTTAGATATCTTAGCAATATTAAGACATTATGTCTACAGTATTCTAAAGGCACCCAAAAGTGAGATATTGTATTAGAATTTCTGAGGAAAATCATCTGGTCGATATTCTCACTAAAACACTTGATATATTTTCATATATTCAAAGAGGTTTCGGAATTATCAATGAATTTGAACTATGTTGCTAAATTGAATTCATACTATATGTTCTCGTATGATTCTATGTGCATAATTGGTTGGAATCTACATAAATTTTACCCAAATGATTATACTTTTGTCATTTCATCACTCATTCTTTGATTATTTTTTTACTACAAATGTGATGATTATCCTCTTATTTAAACTTGTATATATTTGACATCTTGTACTTCATTTATGGGGAATGTATTACTATATTCTATGGTACTCTCTCTCTCTCTCTCTCTCTCTCTCTCTCATATATGCTACATTTTTGCTTATGCTAAAAGGAAAAATTGAGTAAGATAGATGTGAAAAGCATTGAAAATGGGAAATATTTAATTGTTTTCTGTGGTTGTGTTTTGATCTTAAATTATATATCTTTTTTCTTATGACAAATGAGGAAACATATATGAGATGATATGTTTGACGAGAACGTGATGCTTGCCTTGATAAACATATACTTTAAAATGAATGGCTATTGTGCAAGATTTATAATGTATATATTTCTATCAAAATGATATAAATTGTTCAAATCTGACCTTGCAAATCATCTTATTTGTCATAATTGAAAAAGGGAAAAATATTGACATATGGTTGATTTCATCTTTAATGTTTTGATCATAACAAACAAGATTAACATTCTTTCTAACAATTGATTTTGAAAAATGATAGTTCTATGTTAAAATTAATCACACATTGTTAAAATTAAGACATTATAAATCGGACTTGAAATGAAGATCAAAGTGGAAGTTAAGCATTCAAATCAAATCATTCGATACGAGAGCTCAAAAGACAAAGGTCAAGAAAAAGCAAGATAAAAAGTATGTGAGACGACATTAAAAAAAGATCAAGACGAAAAGTCTAAGAGGAAAATTTTGAAAAAAGATCAAAAACTAGATTTCTTAGTTCAAATATAAAGGTACTAATACTTCGATATTTAGCAATGATTGATAAAAGCTTAAAAATATTTTTATGCACGAAAAGATTATTTCATAAAAATACTTGCATAAAAATTTATTGTTCAAAAATGTAAGTGTTTCAATTTGATGTTTAAATTTTTACATTGTTATCTTGAAAGATAAATTGAAAACGTTTTTCAAAAGTTCACATTTTTCCAAAATAAAAAAAAACTCAAAGTCAACGGATGTCCGGTTCGTCTAACGGTCAAATTTTTAACCGTTCTGATTTATGATGCACGACAACTAGTTAAGTTGTTCGGTTCAGTGGTGAACGTTCGATTGGCCTAAAATTTTGGCGTTTTGATTACTATAAATACAATTTCACTTTGCATTCATAAAAGAACGAAAAGAGAACTTTCTTGTGAAATATATTTTTGGAAAATCATCTTTGAGTTTTCATTTTTACATCTATTTCATTTATTTCTTCGTAATAAAAACTTGGATTGTTGAATTAAACTTTTTGAATCATTTCTCTAATAAGAGTTTTTCATTTCCCTTTGTATTTAATTTATTTATATTAATCTTAAAAGATAGATATTTTTTTTGAAGAAGACATTTGCACTTACATTGCATAAAAAATTCTATTTCTTCATATAGCAAACTTCGATTGATTAATCAAACTTGTAAAACCATCATATTCATCAAAGTTTCTCATTACTCTTTTAATACTTAATTTATTACAATTATTCATTAAAATGAATATATTTTGAAAAGATTTTTGAACTTATATTGCATTTGTTTTTTCATCATCTTCTAAAAACCTTTGATTGATTGAATCTATTTTTTAATTATCATATTTATCAAAACTTTTCATCTAACACTTAAGATATCATTTATTACTATTTATTGAAGTGTTAGCCCCTCTTAGTACTTAACTTATTTGTAATATTTATTAAGAGAGAAATTACATTGTAAAATCACCTTGATAAAGTGTGGGTTGTGTTGAAGTCCCTTAAATATCAACATTGTATAAGGATCGGTGTTTCTTGTTGTAAGTCATCGTGTGGGTCATATTGAGATCCCGTGAAAGCTCAATAGTGGATCGTGTTGAGGTTCCGTAAAACTCAACATTGTATAAGGATTGGTGCTCCCTATCTGTAAGTCACTGGAAGCATTGTAAATGGTTGAATTACACCATAAGTCAATCAACATAGTGAAAAGGCCTTACTCGTACAGGAAAACTTGGTAACTGAGGATGTAGATCATTACTTCGGATCGAACCTTCAAAATTATATCATTTGTATCATCTATCCCTTTTACTTATCGCTTTTACATTTGTGCTCTTTATTTGAATTAATATATTTAGTCTTTACTTGCTTGAATTTAGTTTAATTCTTCAAAAAAGTTTTAGAAACTAATTCATCCCCTTTTGGTTAGTTATTCTTAGGCTATCATAATCAACCATATATCAACAAAACAATTTTACGTTCGTCGAAGGATTGGAATTTCGCAAAGTGAAATTTTTTGTATATTGGGTAAATTCTCGATTTTATAGGCTAAGCCTCATCACTTCGGCCAGTGGATCAAACCAAGATTAATTTGGGTTGTCCATTTGAGAGCTTCATTTGAACTGTTGAATCTTAATGACACCTCTTCACAATTGTATGAAGGGTCAAGATGAAGTCGTGCAGTTCACGCATGTGTAAAGGCGTTACCTCGAAATACATAAATATATGCCTTCATTCCACACTAAATGTCTTAGTAATGCATGAATTGAAAACATGCAAGACTTTTGCTGCTGGTTATTAAAACACATAATTTGTAAAATCATTGGCACACGTCCTAATAATGTCTTTTCACACAAAAGGCGCCGATTGGAATTTGTCATTCCAATTATTTTGGGAGGCCTTATCCCTAAAACATGGGACTATTACTACTATAATTTCTCCAAGTTTACATTCTTCATCGCTGAAACATGGGATCTTACCTCAACAGCAACACTTCTGCAATGAAAGGCCTTATCCCAAAGTAGGGCTTCGTCCTTATACTCGCTATCATCAATGCATAGGAACTTTTCTTTATTATTCATTGTCTCGACACACAGACCTAATCAACAATCAAAGCCACACATTATATAAATACACATGCCTGGACTTGGGGATTAACTTGTCATGACTAGTCACAACAAAGAAACTATCTACTTCAACCAAGTGTTGCTTTTGAATGAGTACCAATACAATATACTCTAACGCTTCTCCAATAATAGGAAATCATGCACCGTCATTTCATCACTTCTCCAGCCACAGTAATCAGATAGTGAACATCAATCATTATATCACTTCAGCTAAGCTGAACTTTAGAGACAGTCCATAACCCCATCTCTTCGTATATTTTTTGCTCCACTTTCTTACTGATGTTAATATTAATGCCTGGATTTGGAAGATTATTATTATCCATCGTCCTATGAGGCTCTTAATATTAACTACATAGAAGCCAGCTAAGAAATCACAATAAACCACCTAAGGCCTATACTCGACATCATTTGTTTACTTGAGCCTAAACGAGGCCATCAAGATTGAAAGTCGAAGTGAGCTTATCATCCCAACCGAATTAACATGTAGAGGCGAAACCTTTTTGTTCAAGGCGAGATGCTATGAACTATTATAGCCTATTTTTGAAGCGAAAAGCCATTGTCTCACACAGGGGCGGAGCCCAATGAGGACCAGGGTGGGCACAGGCCCACACTGAACTTCTGGGCTCAACGCCGGCCTATAATTTTTTTTAAGTAATATGTTACATTCCAGCCCAAGACTACCCTAATGGCCCAAGACTTAATCCACTACCCAACCCATTCCAAAAAATTAATAACAAAACATCACCCAGCCTCATCCGACATCCAACCTCGATTTCAATTCAATTTCATCCATGCTCGACCTCATCCTCTCACCTCTACGTCTCCTCCAGCCAGCCTCCGTTCGTAGCTCGGTGCCACGATTTCGCTTTTTCATCCTTCTACAATAGGCAGCATTTACTGTTCGACTTGAAGCCTAGACCAGCTGCTTCACCTCCATGCCTACGACTTCGAGCCCTAGACCAGCTGCTTCGCCTCGCCTCCATAACCTACTGTAAGTCTGGAAGTCTAGCTGTTTTTTTTCTCTTTGATCTATATTTTGCATATACATAAACTGTTTAGGCTTTCCTTGGTGGATTTGTGTTTTCAATTCTTGGGTGAGGTACAGAGTTATTCATGGATTCTGTGGTGATTTGGACCTTTGGTGAAGCTGAAGTAGTAGGTTTTTCTAATTTCTTGGCTTTGACAAGGGTGGCTTTTGGCCTTTAAGCAGCTTTGGATTGGTTGGACTTGGTGATTCGGTGAATGCATATTTTTTGTTGTCTCTTGTCTGTGTTAATTGTTAATTAAGCTAAAAAAGTAAGCAAATTAAGCTGAAAAATGCTCGATGCTCATGTCTCTGTATCTCAAATGTTGAAATTTGATTATCACAGTTTCAGTTTGATTTGAGCTTTGGTTATTGTTGAAAATTGAAATTGCCACTGCCATGCTTTTATCTGAATTGTTATATAATTACACCTGAGAATTACATTAAGTCTTAATTGGATAACAAATTTTTATATTCAAATATAAAATAAAGAGATTCTTTCAAAGAAAAACTGACGTGGACAACGTAAATGTTGATGGGGGGATGTCGAATAATGTGGAATTTGATGACACTAAACTTCCAACTGATCCTGGTCTAAGGATACCCATT
>CAIGRP010067474.1:0-15817 GCA_903798385.1 Fraxinus cuspidata | reverse complement strand
TTGATTCTTACATAATTACTTTGATTTGTTCAATTGTTGGTGGAATCAAGCTCAACACATGTCAAGACTTCAAACATGAGATAGGCTGCAGTACTTTGGTTTTTGCAACTTGTCAAGCAGATTGCTTTACAGAGCAATTGATACAACAAATCCACAATCCTCTTCCTGCTTTGAAATTGTTCAACATCCCAAGACCGGTTGTCCTCGAGGAATTGGATTCGTACTCAGAGCTATATAAAAGAGAAGATTTCATAGATTTATTAGTTTACAGGTCCCTTGAAAGACCTCAAGTCAATTAATTTCCTATCTCAAGTAGAAAAAGCTCTTCCAAATTACAACGGTCCTCCCGAACACATTTTAAACGACTAAAGAGATTTAAAGGAAGGCCTTCTCGAGAAACATTTCTAGCAGAGAAGGTGTGAATTTTTCCGACATCACAATTCTTAGTCTCTATTCTGCCATCCAAGATTAAGCACTCACATTTTCAAAGATAAGTAACGAAGTCATGCATTTTGCAAGAAACTTTACTTTAATCATTTTGTTACTCTTGAAAGAAAGATCGCAATGTTACGTTCTCAAGGCCCTATATTCATACCACAATTTTTATTACTAGCACCATATTGTTATTTTATTTAAAATTCCAACTATTTGCTCATTGTAAAAATTTTGTCCATATTTCTTTTTTATCGAATTCATATCTTCAATATTCTATTAATTAGCAAATCTTATTTTTGATTATGATTTCAATTAATTTTTTTTTTTTTGTTTGTGCTTTTAACTTGAGAGGAAAAATATGTGACACTTTTGTATTTATTACTTTTTAAAAATACAATTGGATAATAAGTTATTTACATCTTCTGATGGACTTATTTGACAAAAAATATTTTAAAATATGAGATGTGCTAAATAATAAAATATTGAAGGTGAAAATACGTAAAAAATAATAATAATAATAAGAACATAAGGGATACCGGAAACAAAGATTGAGAACCTTAAATAAATCTAAAATATGATGTCATAAATATAAAAATAATGAGAATATTTATTGAATTTCATTTAGAAAGAGACTATAAATTTATTGCCATAAATAGCCTGCACTATATTTTTAGGAATGTACATATGAACCGCCCCGATTTTTCATTTTTCATCATGGAGGACATATTTGGTAAATCTAAAAGCACATTTATGAGGTGTATAAATAGTTTAAATTATAAATGTATAAAAATGAGTAATGAATATATATATAGCACTCTTGAATCTCTCGAACTATATAACGTGATATGATTATTTATGAACAAGTTTCAATACCCACGTCGAAATGGTATGTTGTCGATCAATCTAAGTCTGCCACACTTCAAAGGAATGTGCCTGGAAAACTAATAAATCAGCATAGTTTTATATTCATGTCAAGACAATCGATTATTTAAATTTTCGCGACCAAGATCATATGTGATGGAGCCAAAATATTTCCTTGCAAAATCGAATATTTTATTTCCCTTGATTTATTGTTTTATTTTAGTTCTTCTGTTATTTAAGCAAGAACATTTTGCCCTTTATTAGGTTTTTGGGTTTTTTAAATACTTAAATGAGTTCCCATTTTATTTGGTTGAATTTGATTATTAATAAAATTGAAAGATTTCTGATGTTTCTGTGGTTGAATCTTTTCGTTATTCTGATGCATAAGTAATGAACTATGATTTAAGCTTCATTTTTGTCATATATATTAGAATATTTTTTCTTAGCAACAACAGTTTATTGTTCAAGAAAGTAAATTTTAACTTACTTTATTAAAATCAATAACTTTAAGCTTAGCCAAACATAATCTAATCCTCTGATGGGCAGACCGAAATGAAGAAAATGCTTACCGAAAATAAAGAAAAGGAAAATTTGCCTCATTAGCCCTCAACCAATTGTTGATAAGCGTGTTAGTCATCAATCCTTAAAAAAGATACAAGTTAATTCCTACCTTTGTATTACATTTGCATAATCATTTCTTAAATTATTTAAATAAATCGAATTCCTCATTAAATTGTCATGTGTTCCTCACGAAAATATAGCTTACTTCAAATTTTTGAAATATGATACTCTATATGCCATATGGTGGGTGGAGATTTTGTATATGTTTTGATGAGGGAACCAGATATACTTAAAATATAATTTTCAAGTTTTTTTTTTTTTTTTTAACAAACATTGTGGATGCCTTTTCTAATTATTGAATGGCGAATGTCATCAAGTGCTAATTGATAGAGAAAGTGAACTTATCGTGTCACGATATTCGTCTTTTTTAAGCAAATCAAGGTGCTGTCATTCACTTCCATCACCTATTTGTAAAAAGAGATTGGAGTTATTTCCCTCGTTTGACCTCCGACATTATAGTAAGAGACGAAAATATTATGGCCAAGGAAATAAAAATATTGAAGTAAGAAATTCAGTTAAAAATCATTTTTACTCATATATAGTCAATTTTTATCTATGCACATGGCAGTTTTCACTCACGTGTTCGTGGTTTTCTTCACGAGCTAGGCATTTTTGGTGAATTGAGAGTGTAATTGCCATTCAATTGTTGTGTGGATCTAGATCGTGTCCATAATCATCCATCTTAGAACATGTTATCATTGACCAACCATTGAATGTGCGGTTGATTGACCCCGATGTGGAGTAGGTCGGTTGACGGCATTTGGTGTCTACCTTAGTCGGGTACTCAGGTTCATGCATGTGAACGTTTAGTTTATCTTTCTATATAATATTGGAAAGTTAAAATAACAATCCTGGTTGCAAGATTAATTTAGTGTTTATTTTTACTTTCTATATCCCTCTTTGTATAAACATTATTGATTTCTTTCATTAAACATAAACATGTGTCGTGTATAGGTATGAATAGAGAGAGAGAGAGAGAGAGAGAGAGCTTGTGGCATTTGATACGAGGATTTCTTTAAGTAGATTGTTTTTTATAATAATGAATGAGTTTCATGTGTAAGCTCGATTTGACAAAGAAAAAAAATAGTGACATTTGACACAATGATAAATATTATGCATATTTTAAGTTTTTTTTTTTTTTTGGTTTTTTTTTTCCTTTATACAAACATTAACGATTCTTTTGTGAATGCTGAGAGTGATTTGGTAATTACCAATTGGGAAAGAAAGAAAAGATAAACGCAGGGATTAATGTTGTGCATATATTAGTTTTCTTTAATTTTTTTTTTATCCATACATCATCAATTTCTTTTGTTAATATTGATCAATGAATATGGTCCAAGTATGAATTGCCCTATAAAGAAAACGTATTGACATTTGATATAAAAATAGAAGGATAATATTTTTAACTAGACTTTTACTAAAATGAAAATATTCTCCAATCAAAATATTTATTAAATATTGCTGTTCAATCATGCAAAATAATTATAATGTCCTTTTATTAAAAAAAAGTCGTCTCGGCAATGTAAGCAAAATTTACGAGAAAGACTAGAGTATTTAAGTGGATTAAAAAAATTTCTCACTTTTCCTAATTGCAAGAAAGCCTAGATGGTTCAAAATAGGAGGGCGAAAAGTGGAGAATTTGGTTATAATTTTGAATTCCAAACCTAAAATTAGTAAGAAAAGAAATTTTTTTTTTCCTATTATTAATATTAGGGAAAATTGCAGCTATGAAATCCAATCTTTCATTTGTTGTAAACTTGATCCAAATCTTTCATTTGTATCACTCACAGTACCAAATCTTTAAAAAATCTGCATATGAAGTTTAAATGAATGAAAATCGTTAGTTCTTCTGTTAGTTGACACAAAGTCAATGATTTGACCAAATTCTGACATTGTTTTAAGGGGTAAAGTGTGTGAGGTGAATGGAGAAGATGAATAGTGTTTTTCTTTTTTATATAATTCTTTTATTTTAACTCTTTTTAATGGAAATGTAAAGTTACCTTTTTACCCGTTCAAAATTGTCAAAATTTGCTCAATTGTTGACTTAAGGTCAACTAACAGTTTCCACCATTTAGACCTTGGGATCGAAATTTTTTAAATGATTGGTACCGTGAGTGATACAAATGAAAATTTTGGATCAAGTGTGTAACATAATGAAATGTTTAATATCGTGACTGTAATTTTCCCTTAATATTATATGGATGGAAAATTCCACGGTCCAAAGATTTAGGACCCTTTTAAGTTCTTGTTTAGTTTTGCTAAATAAGTTGATAAAAATTAAAGTTAAATTAATTAATTTTAATAACATATTTATGAGATTCATAATTTTTTTAGCAAAACAAAACATGGGCTCAATAAGAAAATGCCTATCACCTAAAGTGACATTATACAGCATTGTTCTACATTCTATCATGTCCATTAAATACTATTTGTGTTGATGTCCAGAGCAAAATTATGTAGTGGGGACCTTCCACTTTTTATTTTTTTCCTTTTTTGCCTCGTGCTGGAAATAGAAATTAATTTCCATTAATCTTCTTAAACACCCCTACCAAACCCTAATACAAATACACTGGCAGGTAAATTCCTCGAGGCCATATTTGTCAAATCAATTTTGCATTTATGATATAGGGCTCAGCAAGTTGACGAGGCAACCTGGCATTTGAAGTTAATAATCTTTTCTTTTTATGTTAACAGCTTAAGCATGATTATTGTGTTACCAATCGTTGTCACTAATCAATTATCTTAGTAATCATCATTCTTAGTCTTATTCTATTAGCATATCTCGAGGTGGTTGTATCAATTGGATCTTATCAATCCAATTTTGAATAGCGATCATATTTAACGCCCATTTAAAATGACTTTTGATTCAAAAGTTTTAAATTCATTTTGTTAAGTTTATAAAATTATTTATTTTAATTAAAAAACTTTTTAGAGGAAATCAGTCCGATAAGACTTCCTCTAAAAACTCTTTCGATAGAAAAATCTCTTTAAGAAATTAATTTCAAACAATAATTAAGATAGTTTATTGAGAAATTTTTTCTATAGAATGTAGAAGCAAAAACAAAAATCCTATCAAATAAGTACTGAATTCTTTTCGTAATAACTTGCTCGGATTGGAGCAACTCGTAGACCCCTATAGCCAAATCCCGCATGGCCGTATAGAGATGGGTAAACTCACCATGCGACTTCTGTTTAGATCAAGTTTTTTACATAACGACTTTTGACACATCTAACTTGAAAAGCAATCTTATAGTATTTTTTTTTATATTTAATATTCGCAATTCGCCTAGGACTCAACGATGAAATGATGGTTCATCAATAGTATATTTTGTTTCTGGACTGAGTATTTTACTTGCTAGACACATTTTGATATCTTTAAGTTAATTAGGGTGAAAGACACCAATAATATATAAATAAAAAATTTGGTGCCACACTAAGGATACCATCTGTAATTTTCTGCACAATAAGGGTTCATTTGGGGGGGCAAATCTTTATATAAACTACCAAACTTCATTACATTTCATGTCAAGACTTCATACAACCTTCAAACATGAGGTTGGTTGCAGTACTTTTGTTTTTGGCAACCGTATTTGCAACTTGTCATGCAGATGGCTATATAGAGCAAGTGACCAAACAAATCCATCTTATCCGGCCGCGGTCAGGTGCAGCCGGCTATCGGCTTCAGGATGTCGACTGCCTCAGCTGGCGTCTAGCTGTGGAAACAAACAACATCCGCAATTGGAAACTGGTGCCTGAGGAGTGTGAACAA
This sequence comes from Fraxinus cuspidata, assembly GCA_903798385.1. NCBI lineage: Eukaryota > Viridiplantae > Streptophyta > Magnoliopsida > Lamiales > Oleaceae > Fraxinus > Fraxinus cuspidata. The sequence continues at coordinate 10,131 of CAIGRP010067474.1, read as the reverse complement.
TATGTTGGCCATTACATGCTAGGCAAACAATACCGTAAAGATTGCGAAATTGTGGCAAACACTGCAATTGAATACGCCAAGAGCCTCACACTTGCTGATGATGGGAAGGATATTTGGATCTTTGATATTGACGAAACTACGCTATCTAATTTGCCGTATTATGCTCGCTCTGATGTGCAATTTGGGTAAGGCACCACAATATATAGTGCATTTTCATTTTTACATCAAATACTCACAATTTCCATAAATAGTTGACTTAACATTTTTGCTTGTATAAATCATTAGTTGTTTTTGATAATATTATCAATAATTTGTTCCTATGATATAATTTAACTAGTTTCGCGTCATTTCGCAAATAATATTTTCACGTGGGGAGTTGGATTTCTTGTTTTCGTGCGATCTAGTTACTTTGAGCATTCCTAGGAAATTATGTTCGTTTTTTGTATTGTTATTTTACATTTATCATGACCACATTATTTGACTTCAGGGCATTACCATACAACGACACAAAGTTTAACGAGTGGGTTGCGGAGGGAGCTGCGCCACCAGTACCGGGGTCTTTGCGCCTATATCGAACATTGTTGCATATTGGGTTTAAGATTGTCTTTTTAACAGGAACAGCAGAAAGATTTAAAGACATTAGGATTTCCAATCTAAAAGCAGCTGGATATCATACCTGGGAAAAGCTCATTCTCAAGTAAATTGCAATTTTTTATTTCTTCCTTTCACCTTCAATTAATTTGGAGCTTAAAAGTAACTAATTTACTTATTTACCAAGAATAAGTAATTGGTTTGAGAACAAAATGCTGTTTGGATGCAGGGGAGAAGCTGATCAGGGGACCTCTGCAATAGTGTACAAATCCAAGAAGAGAACAGAGCTAGTAAATTCTGGATATAGAGTTCTTGGAAATATGGGAGATCAATGGAGTGACATACTTGGAGATAATTCAGGCAATCGAACTTTCAAAGTGGCCGATCCCATGTATTACATTGGTTGAGTGGTGATCTAATTGTGTACTATTATGTCAAGTTTCATTGAATCTCATTTCGTCCCGTTCCATTTTTTCTTCCATTGTCTCTCTAATAAATATTCGAATGTACACATAATGTTCTTCAATTTTAATAATTAAATAACAAGATGTCATGCTTGACATAGCAATGCTTTCTTATCTTATGAAAATAATTTTCTAATTGAATACTTTTAATCATCATATAATTAATTTAATACGAGTCAATAATTGAGATTCATAAGATATTTGTTCAAAACAATTGAAAATATTATCTTTTAATTGAATATTTCTAGTCATTTTCACAATTGATTTGATATTAGTCAATAATTGAAATTGATATATTTAAGCAACTGAAATCTTGTGATGAAGTATACGTATATAAATTACTTAAAAATCTTTTTGACATATTGTATAAAATAAAATACTCGCATGGATAGAAGTTTATAAATAAGATTCAATTCATTTTTTGTCAAGCTTACTTCATATTCGAAGACGCTTAGATACACAAGATATCTAAGAACGTGTTTCACACTTTCACAAAATTTAAAAATAAGTAAAACTTACTTTCATTTCAAACGTGTTTTAAAATATATTTTTTTATTCAAATAAATTTTACTTATTTAAGTTTAATTATTTTTTGTTTTTTAGCTTCGGTTTGAGCCTCATTTTTTCCAAAACTCATTTTTTCGGAAATTAATTTTCAACCTCACATTCTTCCACAAAATAATTTTACAAGTAATTTCAAAATATTTTCTTTACTTTTCAACGACACATTCTTTAAAAAATCATTATTAAATAATACATAATTCCCCAAAAAAGGGGAATCAAACAAAAGCTTAATTTCACCCGAACTCAAATTTAATTCTAATTATGATATCGTTTGTCAAAATTCCAAAACTTTTTTTCAATTCTGATAAATAAATGTTACATATTTTAATGGAAAACGTTTAACACGTTATTAACGGTGGAGTACTCATTCAAAACCATTATCTTAAAACTTGTATTATTTATTTCACCGTGACGCTCCATCGATATTCCAAACGGATCAAAGAATTATATTTTTAAATCAATGATCCATCACACGAGTACCATTATTAGGCCTTTTGGTGATGCCATGACATTTCCAATCAGACATGGCAAATTATGCCATCTGATACCCTCCATCTCCAAATCATATGAAACAACTTGCTTAAGCTTGCAATTTTTTGAATTATTATCTTTCTGATAAAGTTTGGAATAGAAGATTATAACAAAAATATAATACTCCCCATATCATGCATTTATTTTCAATTTCACGCTTGCTAAAAAATATATAATTAATTATAGTTGAAAAATATATATATATTTTTTACATTTCTTATAATATACTCCAACATTTTGCCTCCTATTTGGTGAAAATTAAAATCAAAACTTTAGAAAATTCTGATAAAAATTATGTGATTGACAAGTTTGAAAGTCTCATAAAATATGTAATTAAAATTAATTATTAACTTTGATTTTAATAAGAATTCAAATTTTAATTTCTACTGAACTCAATGATAAATAATGATTTAAATAAGAGTAATTCATATTTGTTGATAACAAAGAACATTAAATAGAGACGCATTAGAGAACTGAAAAATAAACTATAACTTTAACAAGAAATTTGACCTACAATTTGAAACAAATAAAAAAAAGAAAGCAAATATATTCTATGGAACGAATAATCTAAATATACTAAACGTGTTTTATTTTCAGTGAAGGCCGAGGATATACTTATATTGGTGGCCACGGCTGCATTCCAACTTTGCATCTTGCAAAATTCTGTTTGCCTTTCAAAGAATCGTATCCGAAATTTTAATGAATTCCTTCTTTGTCACCTATCATCTGTTATTACTGCTACGGATAAAAAGCTGGATCAAGGAATCCAGAGTAGAATATATACGGTGATATTAATCAGTATGACGATGGAATATCATTGATATGACTCATTATATGGAATAATAAGATTAAACAATTGAATTTTCAAAGGAGAGTGAGAATTGAGAAATGTGAGAGATAATGATTATCACATCATCAATGTTCAATCACCGCGACGATGAATAACATTAATCAACATACATACAGCAATTTAAGTACCATTTAATCTAAAGCCCTGTTTGTTTCGAATTCAAAACAGATTTTAATCTAAATCAAAATCAAACAATCAATATTAACTACATCTTTCATCGATTTCACACATTTCAAAACCTTCTGTCACAATCTATTAAAAATCTAATTTTAATCTCCACCAAACACTCATTAAGCCCCTGGTTGGTAGCCTTTAATTTTTTTAAAATAATATTTTTTGAATAATATTTTTTGAAAAATGTACAATTAAAAAGTAGAAAATAATTTTGAATTAACGTATAAAATGTTCTATTGTGTGAATATAATTGAGAACGAGTACAAAAATAAATTAAGAAATTGTTTGAACACCATTTTTTTTACCAAAAATACATTTTAAAATAATATTTTGATGGAGAATATATTATCAAAAAATATAATCATGCAATATGTACATCATTATTTACATCATTGTTTATGAGTTTACATTTGACACAATCTCACATTATCATTCATATTTCACACATTCAATCAATTCATATTAACACTTCCCCGTGATCAATTTATTAATCAAGGTATCAATCAAAGTGTATAAATAGCTTAATTCTCTAGAAAAAAAATTTGAGTTTGAATGTATTATTATTTTATTAAAGAATGTGTGATTAAATACGAAATAAAAATATATCTTGAAATTATTGAAGATTAAACGAGAGCTAAGTTAAAGCAAAGGGATTCAAACTGGGACCAAGTGGAAGACCACATGCAAAAAATTAAAATCGAGGCGAAAATTTTCCAATTGAGCATACTTGCCACACAATATAAAAATGATCATAGATGCTTGAAAATAGCATAAAATCTTGAGCAGGCACTGAGTAAGAGAGAATTGCCGATGCTAATCAAGTACAAAGTAAACAAAATAAGATATGACAAAAATAGTCCAAAGGGATGAGCTTAATCGACCTCCTCGATCTTGGGACCAGGTCCACTGCTACCGCTAGGAGCAGGGCCTTCATCATCCATGGGAGCACCACCCATATCACCACCTGCACCCTGGTACATCTTTGCAATGATAGGGTTGCAAATGCCCTCCAACTCCTTCATCTTGTCCTCAAACTCATCAGCTTCCGCGAGCTCGTTACCTTCTAGCCACTGGATGGCCTGCTCAATGGCATCCTCAATCTTCTTCTTGTCAGCATCTGGGAGCTTGGAGGCGATTTTCTCATCCTTTACTGTGTTCCTCATGTTGTACGAGTAATTCTCCAAGGCATTCTTAGCCTCCACCTTCTTTTTGTGTTCTTCATCCTCGGACTTGTATTTTTCTGCTTCCTGAACCATCTTCTCAATCTCCTCCTTGGAAAGTCTACCCTTGTCATTGGTGATAGTGATCTTGTTCTTCTGGCCAGTGGTCTTGTCCTCAGCAGACACATTTAAGATACCATTGGCATCAATGTCAAAGCACACGGTAATCTGAGGAACACCCCTAGGAGCAGGAGGAATGCCAGAGAGCTCGAATTTACCAAGAAGGTTATTGTCCCTTGTCCTCGTTCTCTCTCCTTCATAGACCTGAATCAAGACACCAGGCTGGTTGTCTGAGTAGGTAGAGAATACCTGTTCCTTCTTTGTAGGGATGGTCGTGTTCCTGGGAATCAAGACAGTCATGACACCACCAGCAGTTTCCAGACCAAGAGAGAGAGGAGTGACATCCAAAAGCAAAAGATCCTGCACTTTCTCGTTACCCTCACCACTCAAAATGGCGGCCTGGACAGCAGCGCCATAAGCAACAGCTTCATCGGGGTTTATACTCTTGCATAGTTCCTTCCCATTGAAGAAGTCCTGCAACAATTGCTGGACCTTAGGAATCCTAGTGGAACCACCAACAAGGACAACATCATGGACAGTACTTTTGTCCATCTTGGCATCACGTAGACACTTCTCTACTGGTTCCATGCACTTTCTGAACAAGTCCATGTTTAGTTCCTCAAACCTTGCACGAGTGATGGTGGAGTAAAAATCAATACCCTCATAGAGAGAGTCTATCTCAATGGTAGTCTGGGCTGTGGATGAGAGAGTTCGCTTTGCTCTTTCACAAGCTGTTCTCAATCTCCTGAGAGCCCTGGGGTTACCAGTGATGTCTTTCTTGTTCTTTCTCTTGAATTCTTGTACAAAATGATTCACCATTCTGTTATCGAAGTCTTCACCTCCAAGGTGAGTGTCTCCAGCAGTTGCCTTCACCTCAAAGATACCCTCCTCAATGGTAAGAAGAGAGACGTCAAAAGTACCACCTCCAAGATCAAAAATAAGCACATTCTTCTCACCAACACTGGTTGCCTTCTTGTCAAGACCATAAGCAATGGCAGCAGCTGTTGGTTCATTGATGATACGCATCACATTCAGACCAGAAATTACACCTGCATCCTTAGTTGCTTGACGCTGGGAGTCATTAAAGTACGCTGGGACAGTGACCACAGCATTCTTTACAGTTGAACCAAGAAATGCCTCGGCAATTTCTTTCATCTTTATTAAAACCATAGAAGAGATTTCCTCGGCTGCAAATTGCTTCTCTTCACCTTTGTAGTTGACTACAATCATTGGTTTATCACCTGGTCCAGAGATAACTTTGAAGGGCCACAATTTGATGTCACTCTGCACAGAGGCATCACTATATCTCCTACCAATCAACCTCTTGGCATCTGTCAGAATGCAGAAAAACAGGAAGACCCAATTAATTAATTAATAGAAGCTAAAACAATTTCACGTCATTTTAATAGTAACACATTAGCAAATTTACAGTAAGATTTAGCTCACAGTTGATACACAGCAGAACATAACACTCTGGATTTGCAGAACTGAAACCTTTGGTTAAAAGCTAGAAGAAAAAACATAAAGCCGACACATGATTTATTTTATCAACCAAAAATCCATCTTAATGATGAGGAATATAAAATCAACATATGGCAAACACATCTTTCAATTATCAATTTCACAATTTTCATTTTAATGATGCACAACTAAACATAAAAAAGGAATGCCAAGATAAATCTTTCTATGTCATAATAAGAATTGACATCGTTAACTTTTATCGTTCACGAAGGAATTATTTCTCTTACCATTGACAAGTAATAAAAACAATCATGTGACTCGTAATTTAGGCCTTCACAAAATATTAGTGCTTATGCAACCAAAATGAATCAACAACAAAAGTTTATGAGAGATTCATGGAATAATTCTTTCATCCACCGGTTGAAGTCATATTTTCTCTAGCAACATAGTAAATAATCTTATTCTAATCTAGATCAACGGAACAAAACACAAAATACAGAGTAAATCACATACAAATGCAAGCACAATCTTTGATAATTTTAGGTCATCAAAAGGAGTAGGGCAAAGCAGATTTATACTATAAGATCGAGCACTAAGCACTTATATTATACCAGTCATCATCACAGAGTTAAAGCAGCATTAACAGTAATCAATAAAGTAAATCTACAATATGGAAAACATAAAAGTAAATACATTTAAACGTTTTCAATCACAGATCTTGCTGAACAACACAAATGGAAGCGAAATTGAACTCTTATGTGCGTACATTAATGTAAAACATAGCAGATCTTACCAAAGACAGTGTTCACCGGGTTCATGGCGACCTGGTTCTTAGCTGCATCACCAATTAGCCGCTCGGAATCGGTGAAAGCGACATAGGACGGCGTCGTTCTGTTTCCTTGGTCATTTGCGATGATTTCCACACGGTCGTGCTGCCACACGCCAACGCACGAATACGTTGTGCCGAGGTCAATTCCAATAGCCGGTCCCTCTCCTTTTCCTGCCATAGCCGCTCAGATATGAATCGGCTGTATATTCCACGTATAAAATAGAGAGAGCTCGATGTTTGAAAATTAGGGTTTCCAGATATGAAGAATGTAATGGAATAAGGACAGTATATATACGTGCAGCTGTGTCTGCCATTGAAATGGTTTTCGGGTTCGAGAATGTTCGAATGGATGATAGCCGTCGGATTGGTTGAGGAAAAGTATTTAACGGTGTGAGATTAAACCTTTAATTTCGGTTAAACCCCTATTTGATCCACGTTATTTTTTTCATTCTCATTATTCTACTTATTTTCAACCCCATATTCTTTAATAAAATAATATTTTTCATCACATCAATAACTTTTTCTTAATCACACATTCTCCATCAATCTACTATTTTAGAATTCATTCTTTCAGTCCTTGCCACGCGTGTCGTAGGATTCCTTCTAACTTGAACTTGAAACTCTAAATTGCAGTTGTCATCCTCTATCTTTATCATCTTTGTATTATTATCCTTATTTTTTGTTTTTCCAAGGTAATGGTCAATATCTCCCGTATGCGTATTTTAAAGTGGCATTACTTTCCCCCATGTTTTCATTATTAGTGGCTGAAATTTTTCCAAACCTTTATTTAAGAGTAGTATAGAAAGGCATTTTTATTTTTAAATTATAAACAAATAAGGGTATGAAAAAAGAAGAAGAAGCAAAACTTTATTTTCAGCCCTCGAACAAAACTCAAACAAAGCCCATGGTGGAAATGGCACAAGCGAGATCATCAAATAAGTGATGGACATGAACAAGAATAGAGTAAAGTGAAAATCATCAATTTGTATGCTTCTCACCCATCCAAATTCCTCAACCTTAACGATTATTATGATGAGGATTTTAAAGTTCATTGAAATGGTCAATACCATTTATTCTTCTTTATGAAAACATTAATCTTCTTTATGAAAAAATATATCATTTCTAATTTAATACTCAAGTCAATATAGATCCTCGAAGATGTGCTAGATGCACATCCATACGTGGCATAAGGCCAAATTCAAACATCTCATGAAATTTTATGTATCGTTTTCTAAGATAATATTACTTTTTTACTTTACACGGGAAATTAAAGGTGTAGTGAGTGTGGAAAGATAGAGACCATGAATTTAAGTTTTCTTTCTTTGATGTAATTTCTTGTTAGTTCTGATTCTGGTTAATGTTAATAAGGCTCTGTTTGGTGAAGATTAAAAATCAATTTTTTATTAGATTTAGATAAAAGTTGATAAATTGTATGGTTAAAAAGATGTGGGGTTCATGAAATATGTAGTTAAAATTAATTGTTAACTTTGATTAAATTAAAATATTTCTACAAAACGAGGCTAAATGTAAATCCGTGGAGGTAAGACTCATCTTCCCCTCCCACGAAGCATTAATAGGTACGACATCATCAATATCTAAAAATTTGGGATAATAGATGCAACAAAATAAAGATCAGGGATAAAATAGCTAAAGAGGTTAAAAATTGGGGAGCAACTGCAATTTAGCCAAATTTTTAACTCCGATCAAAGTGAAACGGCTGATACTTGTTACCCAAAGCCTCCCTACCTCAGCCTGCAGGGGTGAATCCGGCACTCGGTGAACCCCCAGCAGCCGCCCGTGCTAAATTCATAGAGAACTTTTTTTTTTTTTACAATAGACAATTTTTCAGCTTATATAACTGTTATTTCATTTTCAAGTATCTCCCTCAGTTGAGTTGGTTAGAATTTGTAATTCTTATGAAATGTCTCTGGTTCAATTCCTTAGCTTGCAATTCATATATTTTTAGTTCCCTAATTTTTATCATTTTACAATTTTACCAAAATTAATGGCAATAGGGAGGGGAGAAGTCGAACTCGTAACTATCCTTACAGATTATTAGAATCCCAACCAATAGAGAACTTGTTGGGTTTGATATTATTGTTAATATAATACTATATATTAAGTTTTAATAGTTTTAATGTAATTGTAAATATTCGAACTCGATCTCTTCCTTTGAATTTTTAACTTGTATAAAAAAATTATATATGTTCAATTTGAACAAAATATTTTTTATATTTAAATTTTAGGCTTTGATTCCCTTTTTTTAAATGTATTTTTCTCTATTCTTTTCAACTACACAATCTTCAATAAAAAAATATTACACGTAAATTCAAAATTTTTCTTACTTTTAAACACACATTCTCCAACAAATCACTATTCTAAAATACATTTTTTTACAAAAATGGGCATCAAATGAACTCTTAATATATTGCTATTGACGGCCAACAATCGCCCGTGCTAACTTAAAACCTTGGATCTGCCCCTGTCAACCTGTCTTTTGGTGGCACAGCCTTCTAATTTTCTTCGCTCTACATCTTAGTATCAGAGATGCTGCCAATCGTCATTTTGGTAAAGATCTCAAATAAGAAAATCTTCCGTCTATTTATTGTGCACAAAGACAAAAGATGTCAAATATTTTTATTTATTTTTATCTTTCAGTATAATTTGATACGACTTATTTTGTCAAGACCCTTTCTATGGGGCTCGCCTCTTCTTCCNTTTGGTAAAGATCTCAAATAAGAAAATCTTCCGTCTATTTATTGTGCACAAAGACAAAAGATGTCAAATATTTTTATTTATTTTTATCTTTCAGTATAATTTGATACGACTTATTTTGTCAAGACCCTTTCTATGGGGCTCGCCTCTTCTTCCGTTCTCGTTTGCTAACGGTATCCATAATCCTCCCAGAAGCAAAAGTTTAAAACATCTTAAGTTTCAAACGAATTTGAATTCAATCATATAAAGATGCCTGGTGCCGCAGCCAAGTAGTAGGTGTTGCGACTGAATACTGGGGGGGGGGCTGCCACGTGTCAGCACCGACCGAAGCCGTGGGACCACTCCTAATCGAATCACTTCAGCTCCTTCTACACTGGCCAAGGCGTCTCATGAATTTGAGGCTATCATCCCCATATCCGAGGCGCCTCATGGATTTGAGGCTCTACTCTCCAACGACCCACGTGCAAAGATGGAACTCATGATGAAGATCTCTTTCGAATGATTGATGTGACATTTGTAAAAAGTATATATGTGTCTCGTCTTGTCAATGTAAGAACACTAAATGCTTAGAAGGGCTAGAAATATCAACTAGATGGCTAGGACTTGATGCCTTGGCTGAGGAGATGAGGTCATGTGTGATTTGATCAAAAGGTCACCATTCTATTTGTAACA
>CAIGRP010067459.1:0-15923 GCA_903798385.1 Fraxinus cuspidata | reverse complement strand
GTTCACTCTCGTTCTTCCCTTTCACCTTCTCAATCTCACAGTCAGATTCGATTGTAGAAATCGAGATGAAGGCCATTAATTTTTGATCTTCCTCACCATCAGTAGTTGTATTCTGTGAAACAGAATCTGACTCATCATGACTCATTATCACGGCTAAAGCCTTACGACATTCTTTACCCGAACTCCTCTTCAAATTAGAACATTCACTCTTAATGTGACCTTACCCCTTGCACTCAAGGCATGATTGAGATTTCTTAACGGGAGTCCTAGAGGTGTATTTCTCACGTCTACCTCTCGAAGAGTTTACTAGGGACCTCACTACTTTGCTCATAAGGCTTTCTTTTATTCCTTATCACCTTTTGAATTTTTTTAACGAAATAAGCAATTTCGTGTCTCTAAGGGTTCAAAATCAATGGATTCGCTCTCCCCTTCTCTAATGGTGTTCATGGCGATAGATTTAACATTTTTAAGTTGAGAAAAAGTGAGTTCATACATTTGAAATGATTCTACGAGTTTTTCAATCTTAATAGAATCCAAGTCCTTACTCTCTTCTATCACAGTGACCTTAGTTCTAAACCTCTCGGCCAGGGATCTAAGGACTTTCCTAAAAATTTTGGACTCGGGGATCTTTTCACCTAGGTTAAAAATCGAGTTAACTATGTCATTCAGCTTCGCATAGAATTTATCTAATGATTCATCGTCCTTCATTCTAATTTCTTCAAACTTAGTAGTCAACATCTGCAGTTTAGATTTTTTTAACAGTTTTGGTGCCCTCGTGTGTGGTTTCTAATATATCTCAAATTTCTTTAGTAGTTTCACAAATCAACACTCGCCTAAACTCCTCAGCAGACACAGCCATGAACAGAGCATGAAGACCCTTGCTATTCCAATTACACTAATCCAAATTAGTTTTGGTCCACATTGAGATATCAGTGGGTATGACTACACCAGCAACAATTGTTACAGGAAGAGTCCACTCATTTTGAACGCTAATCTAAATGCATTCATCCAACGCTTTAAGAAAAGCTCTCATTCAAACTTTTCAATAAGCATAATTGCTTCCGTCAAATAACGGAGGCACAGATAGTGACTGGCTCATCTAGAATATATAAAAAGGGGTCAGGAATCGATTTAAGGTTCTGATACCAATTGAATATTTACGCAGTTTGACCCTAAAAATACCTAGAGGGGGTGAATATGTGTCATGCAGAATTTAAATTTACTAACGAATTAAATAGCAACAAGTCATTTTTAATTCTTTTCTAGATGATTAAACATGCAAGTCACTTATGTCCTAAGTTTAAATACCCCAGTTATATGATCAATCAATAAACAAAGTGAAAGCAGTAAATCAACACCAGGATGATCACGGAGAAACCCAACTGAGAAAAATTTTGGGCACTTTGCTAGTCAATCCACTATAAACGATTTTAACAACTTACAATCTATCAGACTAGACGACCCGTACTATCTGATCTCCCGACTGCACTCCTTACAGCTCTTCCTAGATCATGTGCTCCACTGCACTAATCCTTAGCTGCTGCTGCTACCAAAGCTCTCTGTGGAATCTGCTACCATGCAGCACTCCTAGCCTTGTTGAATCGTATATCTCACATGGATCAACGAAGAACACGTTGTTCTTCACAGACTGGAACTCCAGTCAACTTCTCTCGATCTTCAGAACTCTGACCAGATGTAGAGAAAATAAAGTTTTGTATTTGGATTATAGGAACGATGGTTTTCTCACAAAAACAATCAAAGTAGATGAATGTTGAAAGATAAAACTTAATGAATCCCTCACAGATGAAGCTCTCTCAATGTTCAATCTCTGCTTTTACGTTCAGATATTTTTTTAGTATTTATAGGTAGGTTAGAAAATGAATGAGTCAGGGAAAAAGCCTTTAAATTGTGAAATAAAAAAATTTCGAACAATACTGTCACTCAAGCGAGGGCTTAGCGACAGTCGAGCGACATCATGTCACTCGAGCAAAGGAGGGAGGACAATCCAGCGACGATATTTCTGCTTTTGTAGCTCGAGCCAAACCTTGACGACAGTCTAGGGAAAATTCACGTCGTTTTTCCTCATTTTGCCATTCTCGAACTCTAGACCTAAATTTTTTTTTATATATAATTGGACATTACTCCTTGACTTTTTATAACATTTACAATTAAGTCCCTTTTTTACAGAATTTCCAATTACATAATTAGATTTTCGCATCTATAATTAATGAAATTGTTTCATTATATGAACGGCCTTTATCACTAGGTGAGTATCAACTTACAATTACATTACATCATAAAAGTGTTAAATAAAAACATATATTTTAACATTTTAATTTTTGATTAATCAACTTGTACACATATTCACTGCACCTTGGGCTACACTCCTTTATGTGTCAAAAATCTGGCCATTCATTGAAAAAACTGTTAAATCTATCAAGTCACCAAGGTGTAAACCAATGTGTCAACCTTGTTGTACATATCTTTAATTTAAAGACATTTTCATAACCTTCATTTTACCAAATTTTTTTCTAGGCTTCACATAGAGACTTGTAGATGATTTAACATGATATGATTATCAAGCAAGCAATTCTGCTAGTTTAAATACAATAGGTGACGAAATGTGACTAGGGTGATGAAATTTGAAATTATTTCAATAGCTAATTCTGCAAATAGAAGTTAAAATTGAAATTTTGCTGAATTCCTATGACTACAAATGAAATTTACCCTACTACCTTGCGATTGGAAACCATTTTAAAAAAAGGATCTGCATGGCAAGAGGTATTCTACAATACTAGATATATAATATTTACAGTGTTTTTCTCTATAAAGACATAAATGCATCTATCATTTTCACTCCAAATAAGATGAAACAAGCACTTTAAAAACACTTCTCCTTTTTCTTGTTTCTATAAAAAGCTCCAAATCAAGCATGGGAATGAAAACGCTATTCCCTTTCTAGAGGCAACCAGAATTATTAAGTGGGTCTTGTTTTTTATGAATAACAGATACATGCATCGCCTATATTTTCCTAATTGAATAATATTTGTTGCGGAACTTGAGTTTTATTTCAAAATTTCATAACTCTGTCACATTTCGTATCTCAAATTGAGGAAAAATGCTTTATTGACAGTCATACCACAACTATCTCCAAAAAGAACACTTTCAAGGGGAAATAAGTAGACTTTTTACTCATGGGATTCTCGTGTTTAAAGTATAGTTTCAAATAGACAGCATCAATATGTTGACCTTCGAATCTGGTGAGACTCAGTTATCAACAAATCTCAACTCATCTCTCGTTCTTGTGTGTTTTACATGCATAATTTTGGACACCATAATTGATTGTACAAGATCGTAGCCCAAATAGGAATACGACGATCACGTACATTTGGACACACAAGTCAGACAAAAGAAAATATTTGGTGAGACACAAATGGATGAAAATATGGGTTCCAGGGTTTGAAATTACTTTTTATTCTCACATTAAGATACATTTGAACAAGAGAGAGAGAAACAGAGAAGGAGGGTCAAATATTTATAGGCAAAAGAGATCCCCTTAATATTAAACATGTGTCATTGTCCTAACTATTCGTTGGCGAACTTAATGGTGGCAATTCATAGTCATCATAGGCACTTGAACTTCAGCCCAACAATAGGCCGAAAAATTAGATGCTATCCATAACTATTCCTAATGGGCCACTTGGAAATAAATGCATTTTTTATTTGGAGAGATGATATTTATAAATATTCCTAGATATAGTTTTGTATGTAGCGATGATAGTTTTACTTTTCTTTTTTTTTTATTATCTTTTTTCTTGTAAACGACTGTTTTTTCAAAGATAAAAAGTTGCATGCTGGGTCGGGCTTAATCTTGGAGAAGAAGAAGGGTTGTGGGTAAATTTTTAATATTTTCATAATTATTTTGTAAGTAATATATTTAGTTGATCGAAATATCCTAAAAAGAGAGAGCTATGATGCACATGACACTGTGATAAAATTACTTACAATGCACGCGTTCTTGACTAGTGATTATGAAGATGATTTTGTTTTCTGATATATTACATATTTTCTGATTAAACTTTAACCATATCCTATAAAAAATGTTAAAATTTGTCTTTTAATTAAGTTAGCACGTCATTATTATTTTATTACTATCATATTATTTAAATTATACACATTATGTGTATTTTCTGTGAGGCTGTGATGATGCGAGTCCAACCCACTTAGGCAATGATGAATGGCCTTCGGCCCAATTACTTATTATCCAAATGAATTGAAATGGAAGCCCAGTCTGTTTTGGCCCAATACTCGGTCCAGCCATAAACGTGTTAGCTGGTTGCAACTTTGGTTGTTTTCTTCTTGGCAAAAGTGTGTGTTTCTCTGGACCATTGGAAGTGTGGTTGCCCAATCTCGAGGTGTAGATATTTTTGGGAATTCGATTGGTTTTTCATTCATTCCTTTTATTTTCTGCTTAATGGTTTCTAGAGTCTTCATTTTCTACTCTATGTTCTTTCATCTTCTTCTTGTGTGAGGATTCCATGAATTAGTTCATGGTATTAAAGTTCTTTGTGAATTTGGTTAAGAATCAGGTTGTGATTGTTGGTAACCTTTAGATCTTTTGGTCCATTGAATAAGCTACACTTTTGGCTTAAGAATCGTGAGGGTTGAGTAGATCTGGGCTTTCATGATATTAACAGAATGGTGATAGTATTCTGAGCCTTAGATCATATCTTGATGTTCAGTAGTTAGGAGTATTTCAATGTATTAGGGTATTTCAAGTTTGTTCGATCTGTAATTTGTAATTTCTATTTTGTATAATAGTGGTATCAGAACCTTTCTTGACTGAATTTGAGTCTTCGATTGAGTTGTGGAGTTTTGAAAATTAATTTCCAAACTTCATTCCTTAGTCGCTTGAAAAACTGAAAATCCTAGCTCCTTGTTCCTTCCGATTTTCTTTGGGGTATTGTGAGTTTTTGTTCTGGTACTGAGTTTTGTAAGAGGTGTTTTTTTTTTTGGGTACGTGTTCTTGTCCTTTGGGTTTTGATCGAGATACTCTATGTGTTGGGGTTTCTTGGACTTCTGATTTCCTTTACGGTATCTGCTGGAACACCATCCTCTTGTTGTTACCTTCGAGTCTTCCTACTGCACTAAAGTGTATTGCGTTGGTGGCTAATCATTAGCTACCCTCTGGTTTGCACTTCCTAACTCTGAACTTTCCCTCCCCTGTGCTTGAGTCATTAGTCTTGTTATCATTGTTTTTTGAACGATCAAATTGTACCTTGACCTGGGAACATGATTCTCACGGTATCCTGGTGAATTTGTTCATTCTTAGAGTGACTATATTTACTTGTTTTTTATTCTGTCCTATTGCATATATATTGTTTTTTACTTGTTTTAGTCTATTAGCTTACTTTATTGAATCTGTTTTGGTGTTGTTGCTTAGGATTTTTTTTTTTTTTTGTAAACCTTTGAATAACTGTGATTATTGTTTAATGTTTATTCACTGTGACCTATTCCCTTTTATTTGTTTGTGCAAGATCAATTTACATTTTTCTTAAGTGCTTCAGATGTCATAGTTTTACAATTTTTCTTGAAATACTTTGTGTTATTTTTAAGTAATAAAATCATGACACATACTTTTGAATTTGGTGTTTTTATGGGGGATTTTTCCATTTGGCAACAAAAGATGAAAGGTGTTTTAGTTCAACAAAAGATTGCTAAAGCAACAACACAAACATTTCCTAAAACAATGACAACTGATCAAATTCTTGAGGTTGATGAGCTTGCATACACATCTATTATCTTGCATTTGTCTAATCAAGTTTTAAGGAAAGTAGGAAAGCAAGAAAGTGCTAAGGCCTTATGGGATGAATTGGAGAAACTATACCTAGCTAAGTCCTTGTCTAATAAGTTGTTTCTGTTAGAGATGTTCTTTAGTTTTAAGTTAGATGCCTCTAGGGACATAGAAGACAATCTTGATATCTTCAATAAGTTGATTCAAGATATCACCAATACTGGTGATAAAGTCTCTGATGAGTATAAGGCTGTTGTGCTTTTAAATGCCATTCCAGAAACCTATAAAGAGGTCAAGGCTGCCATAAATATGGCGGGGATACTTTGACATCTGAAATAGTCATAAACTCCTTGATGAGTAGAGAACTTGAGCTTAGGTCTGAGAGAGGGAATGGGGAAGCTGAGACTTTGTTTGTTAGGGGAATGACTCAGAATAGGTCTAATAAGAACCGAGAAGTTTTTAATAATCAGGGGAACAATAATAAGAAAAATTGTAAAAGTAGAGGTAGGTCTAAATCTAAGACTAGGAATAAGAAGTGCTATGGGTGTGGGAAATCTGGACATTTTACAAAAAAAATTGTTTTAAAAAGAAGAATGAAATGAAAAGTAAAGGAGTTGATGAAGGGAACTTAACCTAGTAATTCTCTGACCCAAGAATGGATCTTAAATTCTGGTTGTACCTTCCATGTCTCCAAAAAGGAGTTGGTTTAACTCCTTCAAGGAGATCAATGGTAGAGAGGTTGTGATGGGCAATAATATTGCCTGTAGAGTTGAAGGCATAGGTGATATTACATTGAAATTTGAAAATGGCTATATCTTTACCTTAGAAAGGGTAAGATATGTTCATGAATTAACTAGGAACCTAATTTCAATGGGTAACTTAGATTATTTAGGTTTGCTAGGTAAGTTGGGTGATGGTTTATTAAAGGTGATGAGGGGATCTCTTATGATGTTTAAAGGTGTTAAGAGGAATGGGATTTATGTTACTAAGGCTAGTGTTATTGTTAATGGGATGGGTGAGTCATCCAATATTGAGTTAGATGCCACTTTAAAGTGGCATAAGAGATTAGCTCATGTAGGTGAAAATGGCCTACATATCCTTTATAAATGGGTTGTTTTGGAAAGGATTCCACTTCTGGAATTTTTTTCTTTGAAAACTGCACCTTAGGAAAACAGCACAGATTGCATTTTAACAAAGGAAAGCACAAATCTACCACTATTCTTGAATATATACACTCTGATCTGTGGGGCCCTTCATCCACTCTCACTCAAGAAGGAAATAGATATTTCATTTCCTTGATTGATTACTTCTCTAGGAAGGTTTGGGTTTATTTGTTGAAACACATATCTGAGACTTTTGGGAAATTTAAAAATTGGATACTTTTGGTAGAAAATCAAACTAGAAAGAAAATCAAGACTCTTAGGACTGGCAATGGCCTTGAGTTTTGTATTGCTGATTTTGATCTATTCTGCAATGAGAATGGGATAAGGAGACATAAAACAGCTCTTTATACCCCTCAACAGAATGGTGTGGCTGAGATAATGAATAAGACTTTGTTAGAAAAAGTGAGGTGCATGTTGGTTAGTTCATGTGTGCCTAAAACCTTATGGGGGGATGACAGCCACTTACATTGTTAATAAAACCACTTCAAGTGCTCTAGGTGATAAGACACCTGAAGAGCAATGGACTGGAACTGTACGTGACTACTCACATCTGAGAGTATTTAGATGTGTTGCCTATTCTCATCAGAATTTAGGGAAATTATGACCTAGGGCCCAGAAATGTGTTTTCTTAGGCTCTCCTGATGGGGTGAAAGGTTATAGGCTTTGGAGCAAAGAGTAGTAGTTTTAAGATCACCACTAGTATGGTTATTTTTTTATGAGCTGAACATGCCCTGTTTGAAAGGTAAAGTGTCTGGAAAGCATTTAGAAGGGTTGGAGAGTAATAAAACCAAGCTGCAGGTGGAGCTTGGTATGCCATCTCAATCTGTTGATCCTGAACAGATTGAGACAGGGCCTGGAAATGGTGATCTGAGTGATGACAGAGAAGAAAATGAGGTTAACGAAGCTTTAGAAGAGCAAAAAGGTTAGTGACTATCAATTGACTAGGGATAGAGTTTCGAGAGATATTAGATAACCTATATGGTATAGAGATTACCTGACTTTAGCTTTGCTTTTATATCCAGACTTAGCCTTTAGTGAGCCTAAATCTTATTAAGAAGCCATTTCTAGTTAGCAATCTAAGGAATGGCAGATTGCTATGAATGATGAAATGGACTCCTTGATTAGGAATGGTACATGGATTTTAGTTCCCAGACCTGCAGGTAAGTCTCTTGTTGATTGCAAGTGGATTTTTAGTATTAAGGAGGGAAATACTGAGAGGGTGCCTACAAGATTTAAGGCTAGACTTGTAACTAAAGGTTTTACACAAAATGAAGACTTAGACTATAATGAGATTTTCTCTCATGTGATTAAGTATACAACTATTAGAGTCATGTTGGCCCTTGTTGGTCATTATAATCTTGAACTTGAACAAATGGATGTTAAATCTGCCTTCTTACAAGGTGACCTTGATGAAGTGATTTATAGTAATTAGCCACCTGGTTATATTGATAAATCTAAAACTGATTGTGTATGTTTGTTGAAAAGATCATTGTATGGTTTGAAGAAATCCCCAAGACAATTATATATAAGGTTTGATGCTNTTCTTACAAGGTGACCTTGATGAAGTGATTTATAGTAATTAGCCACCTGGTTATATTGATAAATCTAAAACTGATTGTGTATGTTTGTTGAAAAGATCATTGTATGGTTTGAAGAAATCCCCAAGACAATTATATATAAGGTTTGATGCTTATGTTTCTTCTGTTAATTTTGTTAGAAGTGAGTTTGACCATTGCTTGTATTTTAAAAGAGATAATGAAAATGCTATTGTTGCTTTTATATATGTGGATGATATGCTTCTAATTGGTCATAACATGTATGTTATTAATGAAATTAAAATATCTTTAAGTGCTTAATTTGAAATGAAAGATCTTGGACATGCTAAGAAAATCTTAGGCATGGAAATAATTAGGAAAATGCATGATAGAATAATGATTTTGAAACAATATGCATTTTTTGAAAAATTGGTATCTAGGTTTGCTATGCATAATTCAAAATCTATGTATGTATATCTTACCAGTCATTTTAAATTGAGTAAAGATCAATCTCCTGTTAATGAATCTGATATTAAACAAATGGAAAAAATACATTATGCTAATGCTGTAGGATATGTAATGTATACAATGGTTTGTACTGGGCCTGATGTGGCTCATGCTATCAGTTACTCTTAGCAGATTTATGGCAAATTGTGGTCTAGAACATTGGACTGCTTTAAAATGGTTGTTGAGGTATTTGAAAGGGTCTGCACACTTAGGATTGTGTTTTAGTGCTTGCAATGATGGTGTAGTGCTTAAAAGGTTTTGTTGATTCTGACTTTGCTGGTAATGTTGATAATAGAAAATCTACTACAGTTTATGTGTTTACTTTGTGTAGAACATGTATAAGTTGGAAATCTCAGTTACAACCTGTTGTAGCCTTATCAACCACTGAGGTTGAATATGTGGCTGCAACCATAAAGGAAGCTTTATGGCTTAAGGGGTTACTATATGAAATAAATGAATTATCAAATCCTGTTGCATTATATTCTGATAGTCAAAGTGCTGCTAAACATTTATGCAAAAACCCAGTTTTTTTGTTAAGTTGCATTTCATAAGAGATTGTTGCAAAATGTGCCTTATTACTTGAGAAAATTGCTACCCAATTTAATCCAACTGATATGGGTACAAAGGTATTGCCTCTAGTCAAGTTTAAGTCTTGTCTGTAAATATTGAAAATTGATACTGGGTGATTTTTTAAGTGCAGGTACCAGTTCTAAAATTGATGCCTTGAAATGATATCAATGGAAGCTGTTTTATCCAGATTAAGATAGTATTAAGCTACCTGATTAACTATTGGCATCAAGGTGGAGATTGTGAGGCTGTGATGGTGCCAGTCCAGCCCACTTAGGCATTGATGAATGGCCCTTGGCCTAATTACTTATTATCCAAATGAACTGAAATGGAAGCCCAGTCTGTCTTGGCCCAATACTCGGTCCAGCCATAAACGTGTTAGCTGGCTGCAACTTTGGTTGTTTTCTTCTAGGCAAAAGCGTATGTTTCTCTGGACCATTGGATGTGTGTGGTTGCCCAATCTCGAGGTGTAGATATTTTTGGGAATTTGATTGGTTTTTCATTCATTCCTTTCATTTTCTACTTAATGGTTTCTAAAGTCTGCGTTTTCTACTCTCTGTTCTATCATCTTCTTCTTGTGTGAGGATTCCATGAATTAATTCCCAGTATTAAAGTTCTTTGTGATCAGGTTGTGATTGTTGGTAACCTTTTAGATCTTTTGGTCCATTGAAGAAGCTACACTTTTGGCCTGAGAATCGTGATGATTGAGTAGATCTGGGCTTAGTGATAGCAACGAAGCTGGTTCGGGGCGGGGGTGCCCTGTCTCGCGACTCCCCCGCTGCGGGGTGCGTTTCCAACCCCATTTTTTTTTCAATTAATTAATTTTTTTTATAGTTTATTATTATTTTTTTTTATTCTTCACGGGGCGGGTTCGGGGCAGGGCACCCTCACCCCGCCCCCGCCAACCCGTTCGGGGCGGGTTTTTTTTGCCCCATTCAGGGCGAGGCGGAAAAAATTGTCGTCCCTATCTGGGCTTTCATGGTGTTGACAGAATAGTGATAGTATTCTGAACATTCGATCGTTGATATCTTGATGTTCAGTAGTTATTAGGAGTATTTCAATGTATTAAGGTTTTTCAATTTTGTTCGATCTGTAATTTGTAATTTCTATTTTGTATAACAGTTTTCGTAATATAGTTGGAACACATCAAAATATTTACTTCATACTTAAATTTGGATATATTTAACGAATCAAAGGGGGAGCTTTCTTCGCCAAAAATGTCAATTCTACCATCAGGGTCCATCAAGCTAGGGAATTCTGTTTTGAGACATCTCATTCCAAGAGCAACTTTATATGAATCAAAATACCTTGTTTCAAATAGAGTTTTTTAAGAGAAGTGCAAAATTTGAAATTCTCTAAAACAATTATTAAACAATCACTTTCGATTTTAACAAAATATCTATTATTTTAATCAAAACAAATTTTGCCTTTCAACATTTTCGTTTGGATGGACTTAGTATTCAAAAAATACACTACGTTTTTATCATATGATCCATGGAAGTTGGTTAGTCTTTTGTTGTGTACTTACCACGAAATCAGGTCTTACCATTTGGAATGTTTGTTCTGAATTGTACTTACCACGAAATCAGGTCCTAATATGTAGCATTTTCCGTAGATAAATCATCTGTAGCATTAAAATGTATTTACAAACTCAATTGTAAAGAATAATGGCTAGACAACAAAAAATGATATTCATCTTAATGTAAGCATTTGAACTCGCAATTTGAAAGCAAATATTTCTATTTGAAACTAAAGCATCTAAGCGCTACAGTTAATGCTATAATTCATCCACATACTGATAGAAATGATCAAGTTTCGGATTAAGAAAACCACTCTCTTAAATTACAACACCCAAGATTTTGATCCTAAAAAGACTGTATAAACACCCTTCCTTACTGCATTGTACAGATCTGCTTCCTCTATACACCAACTAGAAATGCAGACTAAAGCTGTGCTACTCCTTCAGGTTCAAACAACTGCCTGAGTACAGGAGCTTCGAGCAGAAATATATCATCATATGGATTGTCCTGCCTCACATCTATGCATTTCCCTGTTTTCAAAACCTGCAAGACAAATCCATAAATTCGAAATTTGACATATTCAAACTCATTGACCTATAATGCATTACTCGCAGCAATGTATTCATGTTCTATTCAATTAAACAAACAAGCTATAAGGGCACAGATAGACCAAAAGGCAATTACCAGTACTTCATAGAATAGCCTCGCACTTCCTTTCTTGGTTTTTCCATCGAGAACCTGTGACAATTTCACTACAGCATCCTCTCTGCATATCTTTCTTCTTACAAAGTTTCCATACAGATATCTTGCAATAGTTCTGCATAGCACACAATGGATATAAAACCAAAAGGCCTTTGACACACACACACGCATATATGCACAGAGAGAGAGAGAGTGTCATATGCACAGAAAGAGAGAGAGATTGTCATACTTTGTTCTTGCAGAAAGCATATCTGCAATTAAAACAAAGAGTAATGAAAATGCCATACAGCTAGGAAAAGTAAATAAATAAAATTATGACAGAACAAATAAGCCCTTTTTGGAAGTGATTATGTGAAAATCACCGTCCCCCACACGTCCTCCCAAAAATATATCATTTTTCAAGTCCCCTCATAACTTTCCCTACTTTTTGATAGACCCCCCATAAGATTCACATATGCAAGGAAGAAGAAGGGAGTGGTTACAACCAATATGAGGGATGCCAAACAGAGGGTATAACGGTCATAGTGCTGTAGTAAGGGAAATGATTAAAATTTGGATGGGACGAGAATGTAGGTAGGCTTTTACTGACTTTCAGTTAGAGAGGGGGAGAGACCAGGCCTCTCTAATAGCCTTGGAATTGGTTTGTGATTTTAAAGTTCAATCATCTTCATAAACCATTTGTGATCTTTCGGTATTCTTAGCTGTTTGCTTTCAAATTTCTAGCGAAGGAATTCATCTATTAATTTACAGCAACTGGGGTTCCATCAATCTGATATCATAGCACGTTTACTGGAAAATGACACTTATAGATAGAGTGGCAATTTTGGAAACGAGGTTCGATGAATTGCAGGATGGAATAGGTACAATGAAATCGGAGATCCAACAAGACATGGCTGGATTAATGGAGAAATTCGATATGGTAACGAAGAAG
Source organism: Fraxinus cuspidata (assembly GCA_903798385.1). Classification (NCBI taxonomy): domain Eukaryota; kingdom Viridiplantae; phylum Streptophyta; class Magnoliopsida; order Lamiales; family Oleaceae; genus Fraxinus; species Fraxinus cuspidata. The sequence goes on along the minus strand of CAIGRP010067459.1, from coordinate 3,204 downwards.
TGGGATGTGCAGGAGAGAGAGGAAGGAAAAAGGAGTTTCATCCAATTCACCGGTGTCCCCTACAAATTCTGATGAACTGCAACAAGTTAATTATAGTGGGGAGAGCACGGGAGGCTGCCTGCCCAGTGAGGAAACTGGGAGAATGGACAATCGAGGCCATTGGTTGGGAACGCAAGTTTTCAATGGGGAAGATCCAGACGGTTGGATTTTTCGTGCGGAAAGGTATTTCAACATGAATCAGCTCACAGAATGGGAAAAGATTGAGGCTGCTACCATCTTTTTTGAGGGTGAGGCTCTGGCTTGGTATCAATGGGAGGTTAGTCGACAGCTGTTGAGGAGTTGGGGAGATATGAAATATGAAACTCCTGCTGCTTATTAGATTCCGACCATCGAAGAAGGATCTCTTCTTGAGAAATTCCCAGCGTTGAAACAAGATGGACAGTTAGAAATTACCGTTGAATGTTTGAGATCCTTGCCGCACCTCAGTCGGAGATTCCAAAAGCTGTGTTGGAGGGAAACTTCATAAACAGGCTTAAGCTGGCAATTATTGTTGAAGTGAGAATGATCAGCCCGCAGAGATTGGGCCAGATCATGGAATGGCCCAACGGGTTGAGGACCGTAATTACTCCTTAAAGCCAGCCCAGTTATGGAATGGCCCAATTAAAACCAAAAATTATAATTCCTAGCTACCCATGTTCAGCCCACCACCAAAAATCCCAATTAAGCCCCTCTTTGGGCCACAATTTTTATGTGAACGTGGAACAGGTCATTCACTGTCTAAACAGTAGCTGCTGAAAAATGGTTTGCCACCTTTACCCTTAACCCCAAACTTGCTCATCGACACTATTGGGAAAACAATTCTGCTCTCTTCTCCGGTTAACAGTAAGGTTTGAAGTTGAAGCTTGCCGGGTAACAGTAAGGTCTCCGTCCTGCACCAGCATTTTGTCAGGTAATTGTCTTCTCCCATGTACTTCCCTACTCCGTCAACTCTAAACGTCCAGCTGCCAGGAAACTTCAACCGCGATTGTTTTTCTCCGGTTTAAGACTTACGACAGTGACCACACCCCTTCCACGACAGGTAGTACCACCACCGTCAACCGCCAGTGGACCCTAGAACGTTCACATTTCATTAGAAGGCGAGAAGACTACCTCTTCAACCCATTCTCCCAACCCATTGATCCATTCAATCCCCACGTAACATCTACAAACCGGGCTCGACATTTTTTCGCTTCTTTTTTTATCTCTTTTGGTTTAAACTACTTCAAGCTCCATTTCTTAATCCTGCAGATTGGTAAACATTCTCCGGCCTGGTTCGTCCGTCGCTGTGGATGATTGCCCGAATGCTAAAACCTCCAAAAAAAATGTAAGATGGAGAGATCCTGAGAAACGAACCTTTATAGCGGCTTGTGAAACAGCCATTGTCGAAGGCCATCGACATGGCAAGTGTTTCACGAAACACGACTGGGATCATGTCGTCATGTACAACTCCATATCTGGCCACAATTGGAGCAAAATCCAACTTCGCAACACTGAGACGCAATGCGTCGAGAACAAACATCGCACTGAATTGCTGTCATGTACGGGTGTCGAGTACAACCCGTCCGATGGCAGGATTGTTGCATCCGAGGAATTGTGGAACAGAAAAATTAAGGTAATGTGGCTAACTTGCTGCGTTACTTCGACTCCGGAATTACGTATGTTTCGTTTGGGGTAATTGGTAGTTACTTTTGATTGTATATTATTTGTCATGGTTAGCATTTTTTTTCCTCCACCTGTACCTTGTATCCAATTGTTATGAATTCTTCTACACTTACGAAATTTAAGTGAATGGTGGTGGTTAAAGTGTTTCCCCACACGTGCACTTTTTTGCTTTCAAGAGCATGACTGTTAACCGTAGGTTGTGTGGTCATCTTGTACTCCCCGTAATTCAGTTTGGTAAACAACGAAGGCCTAAGACAAGGTATCTAAAAACTTATTGAATTGGTGAATTTTAAATGCAATTCATGCTTTACTTATTAGCGACCTGTGTATTCGCATTTCTTACGAATTCGCAACTGGAAATCTAGTTCAATGTTTGCTTTAAATTGACATTATTGAGTATGCCATTTCAATTTTACGTTTGGAATCCTTAAAACTTCCAAAGAAATGAAATCGGGGAACATGTTTGGCAAATTTGAATAATGGTGCTATTGGTATTATAGGAAAACAAGGACTTTAAGGACAAAGACGTCAGTGAGATCTACTTCCAATATCGTCAGCATTTCGGCTATAGCTATGATGGTGATAAGTACGCAGTAACCCCCATGAAGTTATGTCGTATGGGATTTGGTTTGTTTGAGGATAGTACAATTGAAGACCATAGGGATGCAATCCCTGTCGATGGGGAGAGCATTGGTTCGAGTGATGAGGGCGACGAGGGGAACTGAACTCCAGCATGAATGCTTCTGGACCTCGAAGTGACGAGAAGAGGAAGTCAGCGACAAGCACCCTTAAAGGGAAGAAGAAGAAGAAGAAGAAGAAGAAAGTTTCAACTCGGGAGTTGTCTTACTATGTTAATCGGACGAACAGTGCCGCCGAGAAAGTGGTGGCGAAGATAAACACAATTATAGCCCCGAAAAAAAACGTTGGAGTGGCCTGCGTGGAGGAGTTGCTGGAGGCACGATGGCTTAAGCGACACACGCCCTTGTATTTCTACGCTTGTATGCTCGGCACAGAAGCAGTATCGAGACATGCTCTACGTCATGCAGGACGCAGATAAGAAATTCGAGTAGATTGAGTGGCAGTTCAATGAGCATAACAAGTCCCTTCACTAAGTTATGTACTAACCGAACTCTATTTTCGTGTTGCAATCTTTCGTTTTTTTTTCTTGTATTATTATATGAGATTTACAGTTTGTAGTGTAATTTAATATTATGTCTATAATATTACAATTCGTCTTTCATGAGATTAAATGGGTGGTGGACAACTCCTGCATGTGTTTTTGGTTTTTTTGAGTTGGGAAACAAATCAAAACATTACTAAAAAGGTTCACATGTAGTATAATAAAATTAGCCTTTACTTTTTTAAACCTTAACGTACAAGTTGCATTGAAACGTGATGAAACGAAAAATGCGTTCCTACAATGTAAACTCTTATATAAACCATTTAGGTTGGATGCTAGGTTAATAACACATCTTTCTACCCGGAAGGAGGCCTTCTTCGCCT
>CAIGRP010067449.1:0-12296 GCA_903798385.1 Fraxinus cuspidata | reverse complement strand
AAGTATCCAGAACTCTTCAATTAGCTAAGGTAATTTTTGAAGACGAAAATATTTTAAGAATGGGAAATTGTAAAGCCCGTAATATTTTATGAAAAAGAATTAATTGTTTTCAATGCTATATTTTATAGTTGGTTATGATTTGACTTTGATGGAAAGATAAAGTGGGTTTTTTTAGGAGGTTTAAATGATGTAATATACTATATTGGACACTTTCTTGGTATAGTACACGACGCGTCATGATTTGTGCCACCAAAAGAGTCAATTGTTTTTGTTAGAATAAATTAAGTTGTCTTTTAATTTGAAATGTGTGACAGGCATGTGTGAGTAATTTTAAACCAATTATAAGGAAAATATATGTAATAGAAGAATTATATCTGGTTACACGGGAATGATTGCTGTATTTCTTAAACAAGTGCTCCAACTTGGGAATAAAAAATAAATGATATTTTTTTTTTGCAGGGTGGAACAAGCATATAGACAATGTAATAGAAGATTTTGGGAACGTGAATTTCTTGTTTTTCTTCCAACAATTCATTTTTATCAATCAAGATAGGATTACAAGGTGCAAGCGGTTTGTCCCGTTTAATTTTATTTCTTCATGTTCAAAAATATTATGCTAATGAAAGTTATGATATGATCTGAAATGGTCATCTGGTACTAGAGATATGATATATTATGAGCTCTTACCGGTTTATAAAGATATGATATGACAGTATAATATTTTTTACGCATGATTTAATATTTTCATTCGTGATTGCACCATTTTTCCGTGTCCTATTGAATATTTCCATATACTCACATTTTCCCCTACTCCTCACATGTTAGAATGGGTCGTAGGTTGGTGGGCGATGAGGTGCAATCGTGGTACCAGGATTTACGAGACTCAATAAAATAATTCGATGTAACAAGACATTTTTAATTTCCGTCATTTCTTAGTTTATTTCATAAGGATTTTTTATTTAGAAATTTAAGACATGTTTTATTAGGTTATATATTTAAATTTGTGTTATGCTTTATTAGTGAAATTAACATTTTATTATTTATCTAATAATTGTGATATCCATGGCTTTTAATATTTATTGGGAAAATATTTTATTTGGTTATGAATTTCTTGTATTAATTAAATTGTGCTTGTTAATTTTATATACTTACACTGTTGAAATAAATAAATTTAGTGGTGATTTAAATTATAAAATTTTGGTCATGACTCTGGCTCCGAAGGAGGTGATGGAGGGAAGTGGGCATAGAAGTGAGCGTAGAAGGCATTCTGCTGAGCCTGCATCGCCGCCTATTTCGTTTGAATGGTATCTTGTTGGGCTTGTATGGTAGCATATTGAACTTGCAACTGGTGAAGCATTCTGCTAAGGCTATTAGCAGATGATGTAAGGAAATCAATGCTGCAGTTAGATGATCAAAGTGATCCTCAGTAAATGAAAAACCATCGATTGAAGAATGAGGAACACTTGAGCCCGAAATATCCTAAGGAAGATTCGAAACTTGTGGTACATCATCTTCATCACCCTTGAACGTTGGAGTCGAGCGATTCGATGTGGAATCGAACTCTTTTGTGTGAGCTACCCATTGACCATGTTCTTTTACTATCTCCATCTGCTAAAGAGTTTGAATATTAATGGTGTCGGTAGAGTGAAGTTTAACAAAGGGCTCACCATTTAGTAGAATATCAAAATGTTTAAAGGAATTCATGAGAAGCATGCTATAAGGTAAAGTTTTAAAATGATGAGTGGAATGGACAAGCTTCTTGAGACCTAATTTCTACCCAACAAGAAAGGAGTCGATAATGAAAAGATTAGAATTATTTACTTCATCCCGATGACCTCTTCAAGGAAGAATGTCATCAGCAATGATATTTTGTAAAACTTTACATGGAAGAATTAATTGATTTGCACTAAGTTTTGTGATATTCTTAATATTCGTCCCAGTGACTTAATGACATGCCTCGGTATGGTCATATCCTTTCAAAACGAGATGAGTTGTATGAAGAAAAAATTGAGTTTTACACATCTAAAGCTTGAGAATATCACGGATGAGAGATTTGTTGATGGTAACACATATAGTTTTAAGTAAACAAGAAATATCATCCAAATGAAGAGTAATAACCATATTTTTATAAAATTCTTTCAAGACACGTGGATATGGATGTTCTTCTAAAGTAGAAATTGAAACCCAACCCATATTTTTAAAATATTTCTTTATGTGAATGTGAGTGCGTCAATAGTAAAATTGACAAAATCAATATTTTTACCTATTAAAATTAAAGATTTTTCAAAAAATGTTGGCTAGCACCTCGGGTTCCATATCATATTCTTCACCGGATGAAGGTGGAGGAAATCTTCTCACTGTGCTTTTAAGTCATTTTTTTCGCTCTTTTGGACCCCGACATTGCAAAAAAAATTGATGAAATAGGAAATAAATGAAGAAAAAGAAGGAAAATGGAACTACGGTTTCGAAAATTGAGGGGATTTTGAATGTAGTGGATGAAAGTTTGAATTTTTAAGGAATTGAAGTGTAGAAGTAATGGCTTTTTGAATTAGAGAGGTAATTGAAGATTTAGAGTGGAAAAATGAAGAATGTAGAGAAGATTTAGAGGGAGAAATGCAAGAAAAGTGGAAGAAAATGAACCTGTTACGCGATTTTGAAAACAAGAAATCACATAGAACTAAACGTCTATTTCACTTATCAGGACATTTAGATTGATAGAGCCTAGTTTTAGGCAAAAATTTATGTCAAACCAGACAAGGTGTCCGGACAGTCCGCCTGACTCGTCTAGATCCCTTTTTTAAATCAAGTAGAAAATAAATAATGCCACATTGAGAAAAATATGTATGGACACATAGTGCCTAAACCTATTCGAATATGTGAAAATCGATGAAGGGCTAGAGGTTTAGTGAAAATATCTGCCAATTGGTTTCTCTTGTTCACAAATTCTAACAAAATATCTTCCTTTTGTGCATGATCTCTTAGAAAATAATGTCTAATTTCAACATGCTTCATTCGAGAGTACAAAATTGAATTTTTTGACAAGTTTGTGACGCTACTATTATCACACATGATAGCTATAAGATCGAATGATAGGTGATAATTATTAAGAGTTTCATTAATACATAACACTTGTGCAAAACAACTAGCGGTTTAGATATATTTAGCTTGGGTTGTAGACAGTGCAACATAATTTTGTTTCTTACTAAACCATGACACAAGTGTAAAGCCTAGAAAATGACAAGTTCCGCTAGTGCTTTTGCGATCAATTGTACAATCGGTCCAATCGACATCCGAATAACTAAGTACATCAATGTGAATGTCCTCTGAATATCAAAGCCCTAAGGTTCTAGTGCCACTAAGATATCTAAAACCTCTTTTTACGACACTAAGATGAGATACTTTAGGATTTGATTGAAATCTAGCACATAAACACAAACATAATATCAGGTCTACTTGTGGTCAAGTAAAGAAAATATCCAATCATACATTTATATTTTGTTACAACAATAGAAGTACCTTGATCATCTCTATCCAATTTTATGTATGTGCTCGTAGGAGTGTTCATTAGCTTCAAATCATCCATTTTAAAACTCTTGAGCATGTCCAATATATATTTATTTTGATTGATGAATATTTTATCACTAGTTTTCTTAATTTGGAGACCAATGAAGAATTTAAGTTATTCCATCGTATTCATTTTGATTTCCATGCTCATACATTCTGAAAATTCTTCACAAAGATAGATATTAGTTGCACCAAATATAATATTATCAACATAAATTTGAACAACAATCATATTATCCTTTTGAGTTTTGACAAAAAGAGTAGTATCCGCTTTTCTCATAGAAAACAATTTGAAAGTATAAATTTGCTCAATCATTCATACTAAATCCAAGGAGTTTGTTTTAATCTGAAAACATAGTCCAGAGACTTGTGATCCTTAAAATCAGGTGGTTACTCAACAAAAACTTCTTAAATAAAACAATTTAGAAACGCATTTTTTACATCCATTTGATAAAGAGTGAATCTTTTATGACAAGCAAATGTAAGAAGTATTTGAATTGATTCTCATCTTGCAACCGGTGCAAAGGTTTTCTCAAAATTGATACTTTATTCTTGATTGTAATATTAGATCACTAATCTAGTCTTATTACGCACAATTATCCCATTTTCATCTCGTTTATTTCTAAAAGCCCATTTTGTATCAATGACGGTTTGATCATTAATCTAGCGATTAATTCTCAAACGTGATTTCTTTCAAATTGATTTAGTTCTTTTTGCATAGCTAGAATCTAAAATTCATCAAACTCGACTTCCTTGAAATTCTTAGGTTCAATTTTCAAAATGAAATCACAACTATTTAGATGATTTATAGTAGAAACTTTAGTAATAATACCTTTAGATGGATCACAAATAATTAGTTGTTTTGGATGAGAAGGAACGAACGTCCATTCTTTTAGTAGAGATGGATCATTTTGTTCTTCTGTAGGTTCTGCTTCACATTGTTGAATGTTTGCTTCCTCATTGCGTTGTTCTTTTGGATCTTCCTTGTTTTGGTCTTGAATAATCATTTATTCGAAAGGAATTTTCAACCCTACATCATTAGCAATATATTTCTTACGATCAAGAGGGTTAGTTTCATCGAAAGTGACATGCATTGATTCTTCAACGACTACAGTTCTTTTATTAAAGTCTCTATAGGCTTTGCTAGTCGATGAATATTTTAGAAAGATTCCAATGTCTAATTTTGAATAAATTTTCCCAAATTCTCATTTTGTGTTCAAAATAAAGTATTTACAACAAAAAACTTTGAAATAATTGATATTTGGGATTCTATTTGTTCAAAGCTCATAGGGGGTTTTAGTTTTGTTTTGGCTAACTAAAACTCTATTAAAAATATAGCAAGTGGTGTTAATGGCTTTGGCCCAAAAGTATTTTGACATGCTATTTTTCATTAAGCATTGTCATATCCATTTCTTGCAATGTACAATTCTTCATTTCTACTATATTATTTTGTGGATGAGTTCTAGGAGTCGAGAAATTATGTTCATATACATTTTCATTGCAAAAATTATCAAAAGCAATGTTATCAAATTCTCCACCACGATTACTCCTAATAGTTGTCATGGGGCATCATTTTTCATTTTGAGTCTTTTTGCCAAAATGTTTGTATGTATTTAAAACTTCATTTTTAAGAATTAGGAATAGAAACCAGATAAATATATAGAAATCATTGACAATGACGAAAGTATAATGTTTTTTTTTTCCAAGCTAGCAGTTCTAGAAGGTCTAAAAAGATCTCTGTGGAGTAGTTGAAGTGGTTTTGTAGTCGAAAAATATAGTTTAGGTTTGAATGAGCTTTTCACTTGTTTACCAAAATTGACATGCATCACAAAATATTATCTTTATCAAACTTTAAATTTGGTAAACTTTTGACAAAATAATTTGTGGAGATTTTTGAAAGAAGATCTATGCTAACAGGATATAATCTCCTACGCCACAACCAAGTATCCTTCTTTAAACTTGACACTTTCAAATTTGATATTTATGATATAAACATCTTTGGTTCGACTTCCTATAAACATCACATCTTTTTATGTAGCATCATTAATAATACATTTAGAAGAATAGAATTTAATATGATAACTTTTATCGTATAATTGACTAATATTAAGTAAATTATGTTTGAGATTATCAACAAATAGCACATTTTCAATAGAAGGAGATGAAGAATTACCAATGTTTCCAATTCCAATAATTTTTCCTTTTATATTGTCTCCAAATGTGACATGACCTACATCATTCTTTTTGAAATTTGATAGTATTTTTCTATCTACGGTCATGTGTTTTGAACCTCTACTATCCAAGAACAATGTGTTCTTCATTTTCTTTGGTACCTACAAAAATACTTTAATTTTTTTATCTTTGGTACCCATATAAGTTTGGGTCTTTTGTTGTTAGTTTTGGATGATTCTCGAATCCACTTGTTCTTACTTTCAAAGTGTAGCCACTTTTTGTTAGACAATTATAATTATTATGTCCATCTTTGTTACAAAAATTACATGTTGTTTTTTAAGAAGTGGTGTTTGAGGCTTTGACAAATAGATTTCAAAGATTTTTGTTTCAAGAATGGTTTATATCCAATTCTTCATTTATCAAAAACACACTTTTAATCACCAATCATTAAATCAAAATTCTTCTTACCTTGAGTAAATATACAAATAATTTTAGTTAAAGTCTTCAACTTTTTCTTACTAAAAGGAATTTTCTTTATTCAATAAATCATAATCAATATTTTCCTTACGAGTTTCTAAAATTTTCTCCATTTCATTTTTTAACAAGTAGGGTTTTTTTTTTTTTAACAATAGAGTGATTTAGAGCAAGTTTTACAAATTTCATAAGAAATTCATCATACGAGATAGATAAATCATCATGTGAACATTTTTCAATATAATTTACCTCGTCTTTGATTGTCATAAAGCACACATTGGTAACTTCTTCTTGGCTATCATTTTAATCACGATTATCATCGTCGCTTTCATCCCATATTGTTTGGAGTGCCTTTTTCTTGATACTCATTTTCTTGTTTGGACACTAGGTTCTCTTGTGACTAGGTTTGTCACAATCATAGCAAATTATTTTCTTGTTTATATTTTCACTCTTTTCTTCTTTCTTTTGGAATCTGCGATTATTTCAAAAACTTCTTCAATTTTTTGACGAGAATGACTAAATCACCGAGCTCTCCATCACTCATATTTTTACTTGTAATTGCTTTTTAAATTGTCGATTTAAGAGCAATTTGGTACTTTGGAGGCTCCTTTGATATATCTTTGTTTTTTCCTTGTTTTCTCTTTAGTGTCGGCGTTGTTGAGATCATATGTCATCAATGGTCCATAAAGTTCTTTCAAAGGATATAGTTGATATATTTGGTATTCTCTATCAACATACTTAATGAGCATCAATCTTCTGATAGTGACCTAAGAATTTTACTTACAAGTTCATCATTAGTAAATTTGTGATCAAAACCTTTGAGGCCATTAACAAATCAGTGAAGTAAGTAATCATATCAACAATAGGTTCATCTTGTTTCATAAAAAGTTTCAAAATCTTTAACCAAGAGATCAATTTCGATTTCATTTACTTTACTACTACCAACAAAAGTAATTTCTAATGTATGCCAAATATCATATGCAGAATCAAACGTGCCAATACGATTAAATTTGTTTCTATCTAAGGCATAATAAAGTAAATTTTTGGCTCTAGCATTCAAGGATAATTTTCTCTTACCATCTTCGTCATATTCATCTCTAGGTTTTGCAATGGTCTGATCAGGTTTGCCATCAGGTACATAAGGATAGTATTCAATAACTTCCCAAATATTGTAATCTATTGATTGAATGTGAATCATCATCCTAGCTTTTAAATAATTATAATGCGTTCCACCAAAGAAACAAGGGTGATTTGTAGAATGCCTTTTAAGATTTTGAAGACTGTGCTTATTAATTACTCAAGATTGTGAAATCTTTAAAAATGAGCACCTTGCTCTGATATTAATTGAAAGTCCAATAATAACTAACCAAGAGGGGGTGAATTGGTTATTAAAAATTTTTCGAAAAATTAATTCAAGTTTAAGAAAATTTAGGATGAATAATCCAATCAAACAAAAATGTACAAATATGAAAGCAATAACTTAATGGGAAGAAAGTGTACAAATGAAGCAATTGTAGAGGTTCAATCCAAACAATTATCTACGTTCTCCGTTACCAAACTCTTCTTCACAAGCAAGACATTTTAACTATATTTGATTGATTTATGGTACAATCCATACCCTTACAATACTTTCGTTGACTTGCAAACTAGGAACACATATCCTTAAACAATATTAAGTTTTACGAGACCTTAATATGACTCACAAATTTAAGGAAATTTGATCTTACAATTTGAAACTTCTCTCTTGATAAATGATATGATCAAATTAAGTACAAAGAAAGAAATAGGCTAACACTTTAATAAACAGTAATGAATGAAACTTAAGTGTTAGGTGAGAAAAACTTTGATGAATATAATGAATTTCAAAAGTTAATTCAATCAAAAGTTTTTCAAAGTAAATAATTTTATATAGATAAATAAGATGTGTAATCAATATAATTTAGCTCAAGAATGTCTCACTTTAATGTTCTCAAAAAGTGTATATTGAATGCAAAGAAAAATAGTATTTATAGCAGTCAAAACGCCAAAAAATTTGACTAACCAGACAACCCGTCCGGACTTCCGCATATTGAACCGGACAATCAAACTACCCGTTATACGACAGAATTCAGACCGGATAAAAAATCGATTGTTGGGTGAACCGGACGTTTGCTTTGGCAGAAATTTTCCTAATTTTTCTTTCTTGATTGTTTTGAAGATTGTTTTGAAAAATGTAAGCTTTTGAAGGGCGTTTCATTTAATTTTTCAAGGTAAGAAACATTGTGAAAATTTTAAATGTCAAGTTGAAATTGTTACATTTTGAAAAATAATTTTTATGCAAGTGTTTTTTTTTTTATGTAATTTTTCTCATACATAAAAATTTATTCTTTGAGCTTTTATCGGTTCATTGCTAAATATTAAAGAATTTTACCTTTAAATGTGAATCCAAAAACATCTAAATCTAATATCTTTGATATTTGATTATTGAAATTCTTGACATCTCGGCTTCCATCTTATTTTTCATTTATTGTCAATTGCAACTCTTTTTGGTGGCCATGTTTGTGTCTTCAATTGATTATTTTGAAACAATAGCTATGAAGACTTGAAAATAATTGTTAGAGATAAAAACAATTTGTTAGTTATAATCAAAATATAAAGCCAACCATGGGTAAACAAAAGTATCCTCAAGCAATGAATTTGAAATGAAAGATTTAGGACATGCTAAAAGAATTTTAAGAATGGACATTGTTGGAAATAGATCTAAACATGCATTAATTTTGAAACATTCTTCACATGTTGAAAAAGTGTGATCAAAATTTGCTATGCATAATTCTAAATATGTTAATTTACCATTTGTTAGTCATTGCAAATTAAGCAAAGATCAGTATCATTTCGATGAATTTGACAAAAAATAAATGGAAAATGTGCCTTAAGCAAATATTGTTAGTTCTGTTATGTATAGTATGCACTAGACCTAATGTTGATTTGAGCAGGTTCATGGCCAATCCATGCTCTAAACATTGGATTGCTTTGAAATGGTTACTTAAATATTTAAAAGGATCTACTAATTTGGATTGTGTTTTAATACATGTAAGGAGGGTGTGGTACTTAAGGGTTTTGTAGATTTCGATTTTGCTGATAATAGGGAAAATAGAAAATCTACTACTACATACATGTTTGCTTTGTGTAAAACCTCTATGAGTTGGAAATCGCAACTCCAATCTATTGTTGCCTTATCTACTACTGAGAATGAATATGTTGCTGACTTGAAAGCCATAAAAAAACATTATGGTTTAATGGTTTGTTAGATGAAATTAATGAAATGTCTCGCCTGTAGCAATTTATCCATGTAGTTAAAGTGCAATCTATTTATGCAGAAATTTAGTATTTTATGAAAGAACAAAGCACATAGAAGTTATATTGCATTTTATTAGAGATGTAGTTGAAAAACAATCTGTATTATTTGAAAAAAACTCCTATTGAATTTAACCCATTTGATATGGGGACAAAGTTACTACCTCTAAACAAATTTAGATCATGTTTAAAATTGTTAAACACTGATATGTTTAACTGGCTGCTTGAAGGTACTGAGTACTGGAGCTGATGATAATACAAGATGGAGTTACTGGACTAAAGTCCATCCTTTATGATGTTTTAGAATACCATTGACATCAAGGTGGAGATTTGTTGGACAACAAATGGAAGAGTCCAATAAATCTTTAGGACAATGATGATAATGGAATTGTGATGGTCCAATTTCTCTATTGCCTGATATATTCTCTAGTTGCCCAAAACCTGAATCCAAAATAAAAGGCCTACATTGTGTTTCCAAAAAGTAACTTCAGTTGTTTGGTTATTTGATAAGTTGTTAGTTTCTATAGACCATCAATCTAAACATAAGATCTATAGTGATGGCTGAGGATATAAATAGAGGGTTTCTTGTTTCATTCCAAACACCTAATTCTGTTGAGAGGCTAGGGTTTTATTTCTATTTATCTTCTTCTTCTTCTTCTTCTTCTTCTTCTCCTCTGTTGCATCTTCAACTTCTGATTTGACGTCTTCTTGAGTATTTTGGGTGAATTTTTGTGTGAGTCTGTAATTTAGTGTAGGAAAAATGGTTTGAAGTCTTGGGCTATGGTCTTCTAGTCCATTCAAGTAACTTCAATCTTGTCTTTTGGGGTTTGGGTTTGTGTGGCCACTATGATACAAAAGGGTACAATAATCTAAGATCGTGCCTATCATATATTAGTGCCATTTAGTGATATGTTCTGGTTGTAAAGTTTGACAGGTTTGTACTATTTTGGCTCTTCAGTTTGAGTATTTTGTATATTACTCATGTTACAATGAAGACCACAAAAGAAAAAAGTAAGGTTATAAGTTGTAAACGTCTCCATAACTTTGTTTCTTATCATATTTCCTTATTTAGTGGATGTGAGCGACTTTAAAGAAAAAATAGAAGATTCCATTTTCACACCTTATTCACGGTGATAAAGACTTATTTGTCCCTACTAAATATTGGACCCTAACTAAAATAGATAAGAGGACGTTCTAACCCAACCTCATACGATATTTAAAAATGAATTAAGATAATTGATAATTAAAAATAAATGACATAATTTTAACTCCATTCTTCCATGAACTTTGACAATATTGTTAATCGATTCCACAATGAGTACCCTTTACCAATTCCAGTGTCCCCAAATAGTTTGATTTTCTTCTAACGATGACAAGGGGCTAAAAACATCTATTTATTTAACCCATGCTTTAGAAATAGACAATTTTTCATTTAACTATATAAAGAGAAGTACATATTGTAGGTATTTAATGTAATTTGTTATTCTGTGAGCAAAAGGGACTAAAGTTGAATAAATTATGATATTTTAGGTCTAGGGTTCGAGAATGGAAAAGAAGGAAAAAACGGCCTGCAATTTCGCCAGACTACCGCCAAGGCTTGGCTCGAGCATCAAAAACAGAAACTTTATAGCTGGATTGTCGCCTCACCTTCGCTCGAGCAACAACCTATCGCTCAACTGTCGCTAGCCCTTTGCTCGAGCAACAGTATCATCCAAGAAATTTTTAATTCGTTTTTTAAAGGCTTTTTGTCCGGCCCATTCATTCCCTAACCTACATATAAATAGGCAAACGCCACAGAACGTGAATTGTGAGGTTGAACATTGAGAGAAATATATTCCTTTGAGATCATCTTCATATAATTACTTTCAACCTTCATCTTGATTTGGTTTTTGCCGGTGAAAACATCAGATTCATAATCCAAATACCAAACTGCTGCTTCCTTCCTATCTGTCATAGTTCTGCAAATCAAGGGAAGGTGATTGGAGTTCCAGTCGTTGAAGAACGCGGAGTTCTTCGTTGGATCCACGTGAGATAAACGATTTCAAAAAGGTAGGAGTTGTTGCAGGAGAGTGCAACCTAGGAGAGTTTTAGATACTGTAGCTGGGAGTTGGTGCAAGAGCACCGAATTCGGGAGAGTTGTTGGAATTGCAGTCAAAGATCAGATAGTACGTGTCGTCGTCTAGTCTAGTAGACTGTAAGTTATAAATCATTTATAGTGGATTATTGACTGGTAAAGTGTCCGGAGTTTTTACCCAGTTGGGATTTCCCCGTGATTACCGTGCGTTATTTTTTTTATTTACTATTATTATATACTGCGGTATTCAAATATAGGATAATCGGATTGTATGCTTATTGCTATTAATTATAAATTTTAATTATGCATTTTTACCTATTCATCCCCCTCTAGTTGTTGTTAGGGTCGAATTACATATTTTCAATTGGTATTAGAGCCTTAATTCGATTCATGACCCTTAATAAAATCTAAATGAGTCAGTCATTGTTTGTGCCTCTGTTTTTCGATGGAAGCAACTATACTTATTGGAAAGTTTGAATGAGAGTCTTCCTTAAAGTTTTCAACGTATTTGGATGAGCGTTCAAATTGGGTGGACTCCACCTTCAACTACTGTTGCCGGTGTAGTTACACCCAGTGATATTTCATTATGGACTAAAGCTAACTTAGATTCATGTAACTGAAATAATAAAGCATTACATGCCCTGTTCATGGCTATGTCTGCTGAAGAGTTTATGAGAGT